>OZ022508.1:33627986-33875111 GCA_963989385.1 Ctena decussata | reverse complement strand
TTTGGGCTTTATTCAGTTTGTGAGTAATTCGCCGGCACACAGCAATAAAATCCACAAAAATAGAATTCATTTCTATAATGAATAATTTGAAAATGGCACCTGTGGAAACACCAGACTTTCATTTTGTTTTGTCTGCTAATGAATTATACTGAAAAGTGAAGCATTGCTTAAACAATATAAAATACACCTAAGGGGAAGCAACTCTG
The DNA here is from genome assembly GCA_963989385.1 of Ctena decussata. Lineage (NCBI taxonomy): Eukaryota > Metazoa > Mollusca > Bivalvia > Lucinida > Lucinidae > Ctena > Ctena decussata. Next base: position 33,874,905 of record OZ022508.1, on the reverse strand, counting down.
CTAATCAAATGCCCCAGTGTTCAATCTAGATCTGCCTTTATAGGAAAACATCAGCTACAAGAGGAGCAAATTTCTTTCCTTTATGAGTTGACCCCTTTTGCATATATTTGTCCTGCAGTGAAGCAAACAGGAGGTCTCAAAAGTTGTTCCATTTTGTTAAAGGGGCAGAAACACATTGCGATGTAGCTATAATATACCTTAAGCATAGTCGCGGCACATTTTCCCAACTCATTTCAATTTAGTCTGCGCAAATAAGGGTTAAAGCTTCAGTATGTTTGCGCGAGACTGGATATAGATAGGAATGCTTTCTTACTTTTCTGCCCTTTTATCATCATTCTGAGGTTACGTTTTACCATTTTCACCTTTAGATCTTTAAATTTATACTCAAGCTGAGTTCAGTCCACATAAAAGCTTTTCCATCGATTGGTAAGCATACAAGTTCAATTTCAAAACATGAAATACAAAAAGAGTTCAAAAGTGGAGAAAACTGGCACACGAGGCACCTGTTGACAACGTGTGACTTTTAACTAAAAAAAGGAATCATATTCTACTTTCACCTCCGCGTGGACAGCAAAGGATCAAAGTTGCTTCGCGATACCAACTCATTAGTATCTACCACTAATAAAGAAAATAAAAGTCGTGCAACCGTATACATTTTGTGTGTGCAAATGCACTATCTTAATTAGCGTAAACAAATGCGCATTAGAAATTCCTAAAGAAGCTGCTCAATGTAAAGCGCCCCTTAAGAGTACATTTGAATCTGCTTCGGATAAAATGCGATTACCCCCAGAGGCTACGAGACTATTGAGTTGTAATACCTTTATAAATCAAAATGCATTACAGGAATTATGCAGTGCAAGTCAGCACACCCAAATATAATGTTACCCGTACTATTCTGATTTAGACGGCTAAAGAAGATAAAATATTTTAAGAGCTGAAATCTATGAGTGGGAAGTTTAAGCCGATTATTCAGTTTACATGTAAGCCTCGTCACTGAAACCTGTTTAATGAAATCTAGTATGCAGATCCCCGAAGAGGAACATATTCTTTCCTTTAAAGTCCCTTTTAAGTAGCTCCCGCTCACGCAGCTGGTTAATGCACAATTTCATTCAAATCTAGAAACTAAAAAAACACCCAAGCTTCTGCAAATGATTTCAACAATATTTTTAGAAACGTACGAGTGTAAGCTATCCAACACGCACACACTGTTGAACCAAGATTATCAACCTTGATTCAACGTGAAAACGTTGAATCAAGGTTGATTCAATCTTAATTCAATTCTGTGTGCCAATTGGGTATATTACTACAACAGTTTAAATTCGTTAAAGATACATGTAGACTGGCGGAGTTACAGCCAAACTCCTAAAAATTTCGATTTGGTCATTTCAGAAATTCTATGATAACTCCAACAATTATTTTACTCGAGAATGTACATATTGTACACAATATGTTTTCATTCATATAAGTCAAATGGCAGTGTTAAATTTTGGCTAACTATTATTGTTTAATTCTCAGACGGTAATAAAATTGCTCTATTTCCCTGCGTGGCTCAGAAAAAATGCATGTACTTTATGCCAGAGTGATGCCCTATGGAGGTGCAGCCACTCGTCTTAAAATTTGCTATTTAACGCTTAAAGGCCAGACAGTCTAATGGTTGCCTAATCAAGATAGATTTTGAAAAGCTCTTTAAAAAAGCAATAACTCTTTTATTACATTCCCTTTTCGCCGTGGCTTTTGTAAAGATCTCATATTTGAAATTCTCAAAAGTATTCTGTTTAACTTTGTCTGTAAGAGTTTTTGAAATGTTAGGAATATGAATAGACTCTGTTCTTTACACAACGTGCCATAGAATTTAAAGGCCTCATTCTCTATCAGCATGAAAAATTTTATCGCGAGGTATCGCTGCAAGCTTCTCGCCATTGTTTCGTCATTGAAAATGACCGCGATTAGCCAACTTCAAACCTATAAAAATTCAATGAGTTTCCTGTAAAAAGATTCGAAAATTGATTTGGGTCATTTCAGTTGCCAACTAAAATGACCTACTTTCGATTTCATAAACAAAATGGTAAAAATGGAGAAAATGGTAAAACTACAATGTACAGCCTTGGAGTCCCATTCACTGTACCGCTTTTGTTTATATGGCATCGCTCAACGGGAACCAGAAAAAGGAAAACTGTTATTTGTAGCTCGATTTGTCGTCTTGCAAAAACACGTTCCCCATGATTTTTGTCAAGTATATGGATCAATATAAGCACATCAACCCATATTTTATCACCATACGTTAAGGTTGAAACGTGTTTTATATTGATATACGTTTAGACGTTTTTACCACTTATAGGATTATGAAGGCTTTCAGATGCATAAGAAATTTGAAAGATGAACACGAACGTTCAAATAGACTGGACGTCAAATGAAACGTCCACAAAGTATACGTAAAACAATGCGAAAAAAGACTGATTTTATTTGTTTCTGGCCTTTAAGTGTAGAGTGTCTATAAGTTAAGAAATGAAAAATAAACACCTGCCTTACGCTCTCCATACCTGTAAGTCTGTAATCGTGAGAATGAGTTTTTGTATGGTGTTAGAATCAAAAGTGACCACCTACTTACTTTTCCTACTTACTTTTACAAACGACAAGTACTGTCTCAAATGTGCAATGCAACATTCGTGAATCATAATTTATAAGCAGTTTTGCACGCCTTTATCAGCTGAAATATACTAAAATTATTTTTGTTCATGGCGAGTCTTTAGTTGTTGAAAAACAAGATGGTCAGAGTTAGGTTTCAGGAAGTCCAAATTGACATTTCACTAAAATATAGAGTTGTCTGCTCAATTTCTCGGACAGAAAAGGAAAATTTTTGAATCAGAATTAAATTGTATCGGAAGCAACACCTAAAAGTATGCGCTAAATCTTCCCTGGATCACAAAACCTGTACACTGAAACAAAAGGGGACCCTTACTCTTCCTTCAAATCTTTATAATTTGGGAAGAAGAAAAAATGAAGAGATCATCCTGACACGAATATCGCTTCCTTTTTCCTCGCCTGTGCCGCTCTGAAAGCATGGTGGATGGGCCACTCTGAAAGGAACGAAAATTGTTCTCCAATGATAAAAATGCAATTCACAGCGGAAGGAGTCCATTCATGGTGTATCTCATTGATAAAGGAGAACCACTAAAATAATTGTATATTGTGGAGAGATTTATTATAAAATGTTCTTTTTTCAAAAGCCCTTTCCCCCTGTTGTGGGTCAGTTATGTGGCACCATATATGCATATCGACCAGTAGACGGTACAATGTAACCCCGCTTCGCGTAACGATTTGCATTTTATATGTTTCTACATCTGGGAGAACTATACACTTTTTTTCCTGTTTAAAATCGACGGTAAGCAATGGAGGTGTAACGTTTCACCTTGATTTTCTCTTTTCAGAGTGGTATATTATCAGCACTACCCCATCTAGTCATGGCGTTCATCGTCCCCATTGGTGGATTCTTAGCAGACAATCTCCGGAGGAGGGGAATATTATCCACAACAACAGTGAGAAAAGTGTTCAACTGTGGAGGTACGTAAACTTAATTAGTGTGTTGTGTTGACTTACATGATGGATAACACGATTTAACGTCCTTTTCAACAGTATTTCAGTCATATCAGGACAGTGGGATGGCGATAATGATAGGCCGTTTTAATGAAACACCATTAACGGCCAAAAGGATTTCTGCTTCCGGCGGAAATCGAGCCCAGGTCCGCTATATCAAGAGGCCAGCGCTTCACCCACTGAGCTACCGGGATTCCAGTGTTATTTTGACACACCGATGACTGAAAAGTTTTAAAGAAATTTGAAACGTACAATGAGAAAAAAAATGTAAATATCTCTAAGTAATTTTGAGTCGGCATAGGCACTTTTTCTACCGGTGCTCAAGTGTCAGAAATATTTTTTTTTTCTGTTCATAGGAAGACATAACGTTTTCGAATTTTCACACTTAGTCTAGTATTATGTGTACGAGCGCTACAGTCCTGCAACAAAATGCCGTCATAATAATTTAAAGAGTAACTACACTTCAGGAACTGACTGAATCAGATCCCAAACCCTATCCCCAACATCAAAGGGAAAGATTGACAAAGACATCCCAACAAACAATAAATTACAAGTGATAAGCCGAGTCAGCAGCTCTTTCCCAAATAGATGGCAACTCAGCTATCTTTATTGAACTAAATAATTTAGACCAACAGACGGGTTACAACGGACTAAGCCAATTATATGAAAAACATAAGCCTGATAGGTGAAAAATGTTATAATAATAATTCTTTTATCCTACAGGTTTTGGAATGGAAGCAGTATTTTTGCTGGGAGTTGGTTTTACTAGAGATACAACAACGGCGATAGTATGTTTGACCCTTGCTGTGGGCTTCAGTGGGTTTGCTATATCCGGTACGTATTTAGGTCTCCTCACGCAGAATGATTCCTTACTTCTCTGCGAACAGGAAGACTCAAACCTGGCTGTGAAATCTAGCTACAGCCTTCAGCAGTCTCCGTGTACTAGATACAGATTCATAAACACATTGTCGAAAACATCAGATAAACTTAGATGCCCGATCACTCAAATCTTGAAGTTCCCTAAAAAAGATGCTCTTCCATTGTTCTTCCTTTGAGAGCAATTTCACTGACATAGACTGTGTCGTTCATGCGAAGTTATCTCCTTTATCCTTGAGAGTATATATGTGACTTAAGAGAACCTGTCAACATCCCCACGAGCCCCCATTTTCTTACCTTGGATTCGTTTCGGTAGTTGCATTTTTAAGTATGCTGATATATCTATATCACTGTTACTCACAGGGTAAAAGGGTGGATCAGATTTAATCAGTTTACTGCAGCAGCTGAATGGAGAGCTATGAATATATTTTAACATGTGTCTTTGACTGTATATGGCATAGCCGCCTTTTAACTGGAGAGACAACCTTATCAGCTGATCAGTCAAGCGTTTTCTCCCCTGCCAGGTTAATCTCTACTATGATGTGAGCTACTCTTAAAGGAAAGAATTTGCTATGCCGGAGAGCAAATTATTTCCTGTGGGTGCTGTTTTGCAACTGAAGGGAGGCAAACATTTCAGTGCATGTGCTAGTGATTTCCCTTAGGGGTGTCTATACAATTTGACCAGAATCTAGCCAACAGGCATACACTGTTGAATCAACATCAAATCAAGCTTGATTCAACGTCAAGACGTTGAATCAAGCTTGATTCAATGTTGATCCAACTTTGTGTGCCCAGTGGGTACTGTCTGCCATTTAGACTGATGACTGGTCAAGGCTAAATTCAACTGAATTTAAGGTTTGTCTAGAAAAGCGAAACCAAAGCTTTATAGGGACTATATTTTTGTCGACATGATATTCTGTCTATCCCACTCTAGTATTCAACAGTGTGACTTCATCTTGATAACTGGAATAGAGAATAGATGAGCCGCGACACGAGAAAACCAACAATGTGGTTGTGCGCCAAGCGCAGACTCAGATCAGCCTGGGCATCCGCCCAGTCTGATCAGAGCCTTCGCTGTCCGCATGGAGGTAGCTTAGACCCTTAGCTACCCTTTGAGCACGTAACGAAGAGTCCAGTCAAACTAAGCAGATGCCCAGGCTGATCTGAGACTTCGCTGGGCGCACAACCACATTGTTGGTTTTCTCGTGACGCGGCTCAGATCATTTGAACCAGAAAGCAGGAATTAATAAACTCTTTGGAGACTTAGCTCTCGTATTTATTGCAATATTCCAAAACGTTTCTCGCAATGAAATATCATTAATAAACTATTGAAAGAGAGATAAAACAGACTCCTTGTCCCTCGAGAGCCTTATTTGTTTCCATAGCAAAGCAATCATTTCCAGATAAGAGCGTCTGCTGATACGGAAAAAAATAGAAATGAAAGCGCTTATGTGGTGGAGATCGAAATCTTGTGTTATAGGAGGCTATAAAAGTATGCAAATATTTTCATCAATTCCCTTTGTAGTGTTTTTGATATTCTGCCATTGATTTAAATCATTATTCAATCAGGCGGCGGTAATAGATGATTAATGTTGCCATAAAACATCCCAATCAAATAACCAAATTAATCAAGTCTCACTATTCAAAACTGATGTATAATACATGTAATATGGTGCATTTACTTTGGAATTCACCTCCACCCCCACAGCAACTAGTTTTACTATCTGGCGATTTGCCAAAAATGCAAACTCGACGACTGAATCAAAGCTCAGCCTGGGTGGCGTTCAGTTATTACTCGCTACAAGGTGCCTGTGCCAAACCTTCACTTTAGTAGTGGCCCTGACGATTCAGTCTGTCCTTTCACGAACATATCTGAATTACATTACGTTTGCTGAACCCTTGGTACTGTTTGGTAGTAATTAAGTTTGATTTTAGACTTGCACAGTATAATTCTTTAGCATATGGCTCTTCTTACGAACTCAGCCTGCCTTTCAAAGAGAATATCAAGGTACTGTACATCACGTTTACATTACCCTAGTTTGATAATCAAATTTGATTCCATACTTGTATACATAACGTTATTTCTAACATACTATTGAATGTAAGCCATGGTGGCTATTAAACAGGATGATCGTGATCTTTCCGAGTAAGATGTTGTTGGGCTAGGATTGCAAGATTTTTCTTTGTACGCTGCGAATTTGTCCAAAAAAGCCATTAATTCATGTGTGAATGAACAATGATCATAATAGGATCTATGATCTATATTATAATGGTTGATTGTATGGCATACGTGGTCAACTGGAGTGCACGACAGTTCGTCTGAAGTCAGCTCGTCTAACGGAAATTTCACCAACAGGACATTTAGTCAAAAAACATGTCGTCTAAAAGACATTTCGTCGAAAGATCATTTTGTCTAAAAGACATTTCGTCTAATAGACAAATCGTCCAATGCGACATTTGGTCTAAAACTTCCATTGGATGCGACATTTCGTCTTACCATTTAACAGAAGATATGTAGACGAAATGTCACACTTGACATCGTTAAACAGTTTGGTTACCACGTGCAATGTATGAAATATTCAGCTCATTCACTGTCTGAATAACGGAAATGCAGTCAAAAGTTTAATCAATTTGAGGAAACTAGATGAAAGCAGAAACCAAAGTTCTTGATGCCGAGGTTGGGTGTTGTTTCTTTTATTTTGCCCAAGCTTTTTAGCAAAATAAGTGTGTTTTTTTTCTTTTTACCCTGACTAGAAACACAAGTCAATATTGATTTTTTTTCTCTGTATGTAAATTTCGAAAACAAATAACTTATTTCTTATTTTGTCTCTGTTTCCTATTTTAGACGATACTTGGACGAAATGTCGTATTAGACTAAATGTGCTTTAGACGAACTGTCTGTTAGACGAAATGTCATGTAGACGAAATGCAAAGGATCCGTTTCTTAGGCAAATTTCGGACTGATGAAGCCCATCTGTCTCCAGGCTATTTATGTTTACCACACTCGAATTCAATAACAAGTATATGGTTAACCTTGGTCATGAACACATGGTCGTTGACAAAGATCCCTGGCTGTGACATCTTTGGTGTTGCGTTCAAACCATCCCCTACTGGAACTATAAGATTAGGAGACTCGTGGAGGTGGGAATGTCTTTTTTCCTCCTAACAAGTCACTGATTGACTTGGCTATGGCCTGTCATATAAACAACCAAACCCAGAGGGCCGGAATAATTGGGCCTATCCCTACCTACAGTGGCCCCTCAAAGCTAGATGTTAGATGCTTAGGTTGAATTACAATATTAAGAAGTGGATAGGGATGACCTTTACATTTGCAGACAGGATTAGATAGGAAGGGGTAAAGTCATCTATGGTGCTCCCACGACCTCGCAAGGTTGTGGGGTAGACTAGACTATACTAGACTGTTGATTTAGTGGTACTGACGTGGATTCCCGCTGGAGGTGGAAATATTTTCAACCGTGAACTGGAATCCATTGCACTCAGCCTTTCATAACCAACCGTCCATCGTCCTGATATGGCTGAAATACTGTTGAAAAGGACTTAAAATCGCGAGTTATCCTTTCTGCCATCAGAACCATCACGGTACTCTTGTTTCTAAGTTTCTAAGAAATGTCTGCATCAAATGCAAACACTGCAGTACCTGATATGCTGCTGCGTTGTGCAGAGTTAGATCTAGGTCTAGACAGTTTGTCAAAGGCCTCCCCCCGCCCCCCTCCCCCCGCCGGTAGCTCAGTGAGTTAAGCTCTGGCCTGCTGATCTAGGGGTCCGGAAATCGATTCACAGATGCAGAAATATATTCAATCGTAAAAGGTGTTCCATTGCACACAACCTTTCATTATTACCTTCCCATCGTCCTGATATAACTGAAATACTGGTGAAAGGGACTTAAAATCACAATTCATTAATCCATCTTTTAGGGCTACTAGCTTCAAAAAGATTTAAACCTTTTCCCTACTCGGTGCCCCAGGTCACATAGTTATCTCATTGTCATCAGGGGCCGTATTCATAAAGCCACTTAAGTCGTTGCTATGCTGTTGCTAAGGCTAAATATCTATAAAGGAGATTCCCTACAACTATGCAATTTGGTCTGGAGGAACAGTCTTTGTAAGACTGTTCCTCCAGAGCAAATTTCATAGTTGTGGGGAATCTCCTTCAAAGAAATTTAGCCTTAGTAACAGCATAGCAACGACTTAAGTCATTTTATGAATACGGCCCCTGATCTCACTTTGAGTGATTACAAGGATTATCTGGCTGAGCTTTATTTGGACATAGTTTAAGAATACAAACACATAAATCCTTTCATTTTGAATGTTTAGAATGGATTCTTCCATTGTTCACTTCAGATCTGCCCATTATACAAAAGTAATGCTCAACGCCTTTACTCTCTAAATAACTGACCTATCCAGTTTTGTAATAGACCTAACATGACTTTGTGTGCGAACTAGTCCATCATGTTAAACAGGGGTTTGGGAACTGTACCTTGCCTTTTCCCCCAAATGTAACAAATCGACTCTTCCATCTATTTTGGACCAGTCTATTATTTTAGAGTAGGGGTTTCTGACAAAAACTACTGATTGTATAAATCTTGTCACCCCTAAAAAAACTTACATTGACTCTTCCGTCAATGATTTTGGACCAGTCCAATATTCAAAATAGGGTTGTCAAAAGGCAAATCATTTATGACCCCTGAACATTAAAAGTGGACCCTTCCATCTTAGTCTTTGGGCCAGTCCATTATTTAGAGGGGTGTTACTGGTAGTGTAACTTACTTCACCCATTTGAAATAATGTGACTCTCCCATCATAGAGCAGTCCATTATTTATTATGTGGGTGTTCAATAAAAGCAACACAGTAAACCTTACGCCCTGAATAATTTAAATGGAATCTTCCATCTTTGACATGGGTCAGTCTATTATTTAGAGGACAATGACTTTCAAGATGAGTGATACTCAAGTGAGAATATCCGCTTACCGAATTTATAATGAAGTCATGGCCAGTCAACTTTGACTCTGGCTCACTTGGTTTTTGCATCGATAATGAAATGGTGAGTGATTCTCAGAAAAAACGGTTCACTCATCTCTGCTGTGAACTTGTTTCGCTTGTTTGTCTGTACTTTTTTTCTGTTGTTTAATCTTGTTTGTTTGGTTGGTTGGTTGATTTGATGCTTAACGTCCACGGTAGACAACTAAGGTCATGTCGGGACGGTCAGTTAACCTAACCACACTATTCCTGGGCAGGCTTAGACCTCCTAAGCGGTTAACCAGTACTAAGTGCCATTAACTGACAACTGCCCTTCTTGAATCAGCGGAAGGAGAAACGAAAGTATGTGGCCAGACCGGGATTCGAACCCAGGACCTCTGACTTACGAGTCAGGTGCCATACCGATTGCGCTACCCGGCCCGGCTCAATCTTGTTTGGTCTTTGTAAATATATAGTACTATGTTGTATTCGACATTAAAAGAAATAGACACACCTGGGCCCAGAATTACATTCTTTTCTAATACTTATAAAAATTTCAGCGAGTGAACATGGTGAACCCGTTTTGAATTAACTCCATCGGTTAAACCCAAAACTAGTTCGAAAATACTTATTAAACTCTAGTTTTCTGACACAAAATTACTTTTTTTGAAGTTAAGGGGCGCACGACGTTTCATCTAAAGTCACTCCTTCTGAAGGACAATTCGTCCAAAGGGCATATCGTCGAAAAACAAGTTCGTCTAAAGGACATTTTGAACGCGACATTAAGTCTAAACCTTTCATTAAGTGCAACAATTCTTCTAAATATTTTTTGAAAATATTTATACAAAATGTTACACTTGACGTCCTGATGTAAATTGATTACCACGTGCATAGTGCTACTAAAATGTACGCAATATTCAGCTCCAAGCAGTTAAAGGTTTCATTGATTCGCGTTGAAACTGAAGATGGATGTATGACTTGCGAAATTAAGTCCTTTTCAACAGTATTTCAGTCATAACAGGACGATGGGAGGGCAATAATGAAAGGTTGTGTGCAATGGGGCCCAGTTTACGATTGAAATATAATTTTTCCGCCTCCGAGAATCGAACTCGTTACCGCTAGCGCTGATAAATAGGAATGGAAAGTCATTAAGTTAGAATAAGAATGACGTTGGAAATATGAAGTCGTGAAATCAGAAGCTCCTCCAGAGCTTCTATATAATTGAGCCGCGACACGACAAAACCAACAATGTGGTTGTGCGCCCAGTGCAGACTCAGATCAGCCTGGGCATCCGCCCAGTCTGATCAGAGTCTTCGCTGTCCGCATGGAGCTAGCTTAGAGGCTCTTGGCTACCATTTAAGCGCAAATCGAAGACTCTGCTCAGACTGGGCGAATAGCCAGGCTTATCCGAGTTTTCACTGGGCGCACAATCACATTGTTGGTTTTCTCGTATCGCGGCTCATTTCTTGGTCAATTTTCAGGTTTCAATGTGAATCATCTCGACATCGCACCCCGCTATGCAAGTATATTGATGGGATTTTCAAATGGTTTTGGTACGATTGCTGGCATGTTGTGCCCCATAGTCACAGAAAAATTAACAAAACAACGGGTTAGTATATCGTTACTTCTCATTTAAATTTGGCACTCATAATTTCGATTCGTTACATCACCATAATAGCAATTACAGATTTATTGTTTGCTACATGTACCCCTTCCCGTTTTACTGCCGAATATGATACACATTATCAGTTCATTTGTCTCGGAAATGAAAATTCCATAGCCTTTAAATTCATTTAATATATAATCTAGTGCATCGCATTTTTCTGGCTTTAACTTTTAACAGCTGGGACATTTTTAGAGTTACACAAACTGACTAAATGCATGTTATACGATTTTAACTGTATTATTTAAAAAAAAAAAAAAAAAAAAAAAAAAAAAACCGGATTTATACCAAACTATGGGATTTTACACAAAATCTTTAGCACTAATGCATTGATCTCACTAACGATACAAATGGCGAACATAATGGAAGTTTGGTAGTTCAGTTCGGTTTTACGTTTCTGTTTCAGACGGCTGATAACTGGGAGCATGTATTTATCATCGCTAGCTGTGTACATTTCGCCGGCGTCGCTTTTTATGCGTTCTTTGCTTCCGGTGAGAAACAATCGTGGGCGGACCCACCAGACGACACGAACTGGAAACCGGAAGACACGCTTAAAGCAGACGATAAACTGAATAGTTACGGAACCATGAAAGAAAATTATATAACACAAAATGGATCGCTTAAACAAAATGGTATGGTACCAAATGGGGTACCGGTGAGTGGGTCATACGGTTATGACGGACCTGTTGACTTCAGCAATGAGTTTTTCGACCAGTATGAGCCGCCGCCATATGACACGAAAGAGGAGTTTGTACAAAAACCGTCACGTGATCACCAGTATTATTCTGATGAGGATAAGGATATATGAAAACAGCATCTTAGTTTGTGTGATTTTAATTATTTGTTTAACATCCACTCGATTTTCTAATAAATTGAAATTAGTTTGAAATTTTGACATCAAAGACAAATTGGAATTGATACAAGTTTGAAGTGTTGCACAAATATATCAAATATAATTTTGAAAAAAGGGTCCAATATAGGGGGTTTGATTCGATTTATTCCTGATCATTGCCTATCTTTTTACTTTATCTTCCAATATATACGCTCTTGTTCGTCGAACTGAACGAGTCTTTTTTGCACGGTTTTGCTTAAAGAAACTGGATTTAAACAATTGACAAGCGGAAACGGACTTAGCTATGAGTGTACGTTGACTACTCAAATTCAAATGAGCCGCGACACGACAAAACCAACAAAGTGGCATATGCGCCACGCAAGGACTCAGATCAGCCTGGGTATCCGACCAGTCTGATCAGAGTATGCGATGGTCGCTTAGAGGGAACATGTATCTAAGGTCCACGCTAGCTCCAATGCAGACAACAAACAATCCAGGTTGATTTGAGTGTTCGATGGGCGCACATCTTTCTTTGTTGATTTTATCGTGTCTCACCTCAAATCAGTCCGATCTTCCTCGTACATGTACCTATAAGACACTTTTCCACGCAACAAACGTTTCACTGAGTTTGAACAGAAAATTTGTCATAAATAGCCCCAAATTCATCTTTATTTAGACCCCTGATACTAGTCAGTTCCAACCATCATTCGATGCACCAACTCCATTACTCATAATCAAAATTACCTCAAAATCAACCATTCTGGTAAAAGCGCAATTCAATTCCCGAGACGTTCTCAGTTAAGCGGGGCCATTCGCGAACAAAAATGGCCATATATACAACCAGTCCAGAATTAAAGAAAAAATCACGACTATAATACTCATTATATCAGCTTCAAAACTTTAAAATATTTTCAGATAACATTTTAGATTATGGAATACCAACCATGTTTAGAGACATACCCTAACAATTAAAAATGACGTATTTTATGACGTTATTTAGATACGTTGAAAGACGATGTCGCATACGATTTCTTTGGCATGCGTAGCATTGCACATTTACTAATCTACTTACATTTGATTATTTAGGCTGGTTTCAATTTAAAATGTTTTTCTTTGCTTTTTTTGGAAGAAAGGGGTTGTCTATGAAGCGCTGCTTAATAAAATGACGTCAACGCTTTCAAAACATGGTCTTAGTGACGTTGTGACGTAGATTACGTGTGACGTAGGTTACAATACACACTTTTTAACGTTTTTTTACCATTTAATGTTTCAGTGCATGAAATCTAAGCACACCATCTTGTAGATGTTACTAGGCAGGATTTTGCACATGCGTTTCAGAGCGATTGCTTTGTTCAGTTTTAAAAAAAAGCCCGTGAAGTAAGTTACATTCTTACTGAAAAATGCTGGGGTAATGTATTTTGAAGTCAAGTAAAATATACAAAATGGAGCAAATTTGCACAATTGATATCAAACATTTCTTCGTTTGATCTTGTAAGTTTTATGGCGCCGGGCCATTTTAGTTCATACATGTATAATGAATTTACCACTGTGACGTAGGTTACATAAAATTTGCGACATTAGTTCCCAGTCTCATTTCGTAGCAAAAACTACCCTTTAGATAAAGGGGAAATATGTCAGAAATCACCTGAATTTAATAATGGAACTCGATTTTAAGCACTTTTTTAGCTTTTTAGCCGTGCGGCGTTCATATCTATGCAACGGCAATATTGCGACATTTAAAAACATCGCCTTTTAAACCAGGGTATCATTATTCGAACCAGTGTTAAAAATGTCTTAAAAAACGCATGAATGTCTTGGTACTTTTATCTAATTCTTTAGACAGAGGGCAACTTGTCAAGAGTAAACAGGACCGTTATTTTGTAATTTAAAGAAAGGTATAATACGAAGGACAAAATTAATAGCTAATGGCCCAGCTTAACTGAGAACGTCTCTCCCATCTGAAAATGACATAAATAAGCTTCTTAAAATAGATACATATATTGCATATCGACTCAGGTGTATTTTAAGTTCTGAGTACAAATTTCAGGTTTTGTTGAAGAATTGGTTGAATTCACCAATTAAAGTGGCCAAACAAAAAAATCAGTTTGGCCACTTAATGTAAACATATTTTATTTCAATTTTATACAAGTTACATGTATGTACAAGTTACAAATAGTATACAATATCAGAAGGATCTGAACGGAAGTTATTTACAGGTGCGTGAGTTTTTAACCCTTCAAGCGCTAAAAACCCAGACAACAAATTTATGTCCGCAAAATTAAAAAAAAAAAAAAAACGTTTCGTCCAAGCTGCATTATATTCATAATTCAGAGATCTAGATGAGTCGTCTTTTAGTAAACGTCATCTGGATCTACGCTGTTTGCAAATTCAACTATTTTCATGTTTAGCGCTTTAAGAACACTCAGAGAGGAAAGAAATCACCAGGGATGATTAGAGGTATAATAACATGTACTTTGGGAATGAGTTGAGAAGGAAACCTCAGTGTCATCACGCAGGCTCGTCTCAAAGTCCAGTAGTTTTATTGCGTCCATTGACGTATTGTGTAAAAAGCATAATCAAACCTAATCAAAACAAAAAGTCTACTAGAACTTCTCAGCGGCCGCACAACGTTACAAGAACGTTGATCCAGCGTCATGACGAACGAATGTTGATTCAAGGTCATTTCAACTCCTTCTGCCTGCTCGGTTCTGTCTCTTAACCCATCGCATTCTTGGTATTTTTTGTCGTCTGCTGAAATTGTCGTCTGCATCAAAAATCAAGAATATTTTGACAATATCGGTCTAACTAACTCTTGTAGAAATGATGTCTAGGCAGCAAACAGTTTGGATCTCAGATCAGGCCCCACGTTTGTGGGGCCTGATCTGGATCCAAATTGTTTGCCCAGATCCCAGATACCCCTAAAGGGGTATCCCGAATGGAATGGGTTAAAACTGCAATCACTGACATTAATAGATAGCATTAACGGGGATGTGCAATAATTATTGTTTCTGCAGGTACAAAACAAAAAGTTTACCCTGACGAAATGAACATTTTCAGAGATTTCAGACTTTAATAACAGAAACTTTTTACACAAAATAACTGTTCTGTGTGTACATTGTATTTACATTAAAAGAAAAAAAAATATTAATAAAGAATAACTGAGGAAATGTAATAGAAAAAGTCAGACATAAATGTACCAACTGGGAGAGACGGATGGATGACTTACGATTTTACGTCCTATTCAACAGTATTTAAGTCACATGAGGATAATTAGAGGGTGATAGTGAAAGGCTGTAAGCAGACGAATAATATTGACATTTGGTAAGATTTGCCCCACCAGCAGGAATCAAACCCGGTATATCCGAGTGGGAGAGAATGTCATTGAGTCGAAGGTTTTCATTTTCAGAAATGTTCAAAGTAGAGAATCGTTTGGTATGGGTGAAAGGGTTCACGGAATTTCGTGCCGGTATTCACTGAGAACAATCAGGAAAGAAGTTGATTATTAACACTCAGAAGTTTTTTTTGCAATAAAGTGCATATACCTTTTCATTATTCAAACGATAGGCACATTTAAATGTGTTTTTTTTTTCGCGATATGCAGCGGTTTTCTATCAAAGTCCGAACAAACTCGAACAAACTTTGCTCCGACGTGTGTGGAAAACTACTGCAAATTGTGGTAACAAATCTTTAATATGCGACAGCCTCGAATAATGAAGAAGTTTATGTACTTTATGACACGAAAATCGACAGGTATTCGAAATATGATCACTTCTTCCACCTGATCTTTTCTGTCTTAATACATGTACAAGCACGAAAATTCTGTGAACCCTGTCATTCGCCGTGATTCCCCACCGTGATTAAAGTGCAGCTGTGTAGTGTGTACAAGTATTATTCCAAGATTTGTATTATTCCAAGATTTGTTTTACAAAGGGGAAAACTTTAACAGACTAGTAGTGACTCACTTTTGACATGGGTTCACTTTAATTCATTTATGCACAATAGTGACATTGGCAGTAAGTTCCGACACAGATCAGACGCCCCGTTTTGCCATAAAAGATACATTGGCAGGGTTTTTTTTATTTATTTTGCCTTAAAAAGACATTGACAAAAAGTGCCGACCCAGATCAGCAGCGGTGTCTGATCAGGATCTACACTATTTGCGCACGACAAACAGGTATTTCTCCTTAAAAGAAATAAAAATAATAAAATTAACTAAACCAGACGCCCCGTAATTTGCGAATGGAATCGTCCATTCGATAAGGATAAAATAGTCTACTGAGCATAAACTGACTAAGCGGAAATAGTTTGCTATCTATCCCTGTCTCATTCTTGAGGGCAGCTTTTTCATTGGAATGACCTTGATCTATTTAACGGCAAGGTCAAATTTTGCTTGTAAGGCTTTTGAATGGGAAAAACTGATAAGTGCATTTTTCCATTGCTATGAGACTAGGATATGGAAATGCTGCGACAAACATAAAATCTCAGACGCATTCGACATGAGACTATATTGTACAATTTGCCTAGAGTTACTTACCCTAGAGTGATATTGTGTTTTTGTTTAACGTCCACAGTAAACAGCTATGGTCATGTCGGGACGGTCTGTTTACCTAACCACACTATTCCTGGGCAGGCTTAGACCTCCACTTACTTTCACCAGTAACTGACAACTGCCCTTCTTGAATCAGCGGAAGGCGAAATGAAAGAAAGCTGCCGGACCGGATCGAACCCAGGACCTCTGGTTTACAAGTCAGGCGCCCTATCGACTGCGCTACGCGGAGTGCTGAGGATGAATGGACTCAGGTGAGCTACAGGACCAATGGTCCTCTGATTTACACTAAGAGAACGTACCAAATTCTCATAAGGATTTTTCTGGTGATACAAATACGACTGTGGTGTCTGAATGTTTATATAAGAATCTGTTTCTTTGATTACTCTTTTATTCTCACGTTTGTAACACGCGTCGTAAAAATCCTTAGGGAGTATCTGATCAGCTAAGACTCACACTAGCATGTTCATCAGCGCAGTCTGATCTGCGTGTTCCTTTCTGTAGAGACACTCTACGAATAAGTCATGAAACAAATACAATTATGGAGATGTGCATGCTGATCAGAGCTTTGATTTGACTGCTTGCACATAACAGTCAAGGTCTACTTTAATGTGTATTGTTTGGACGCATTTATTTCGTTATTAGACGGGGTTTTCTTCCAAAACAATCTCAAAGATCTAGATCCGTCTTGTAAGACGGATCTACATGTAGATCTTTGCGATTGTTTTGGAAGAAAAACCTCCACAAGACGGATCTAGATCTTTGAGATTGTTTTGGAAGAAAAACCTCCACAAGACGGATCTAGATCTTTGAGATTGTTTTGGAAGAAAAACCTCCACAAGACGGATCTAGATCTTTGAGATTGTTTTGGAAGAAAAACCTCCACAAGACGGATCTAGATCTTTGAGATTTTTTTGGAAGAAAAACCTCCACAAGACGGATCTAGATCTTTGAGATTGTTTTGGAAGAAAAAACTCCACAAGACGGATCTAGATGTTTGAGATTGTTTTGAGATTGTTTTGGAAGAAAAACCTCCACAAGACGGATCTAGATCTTTGCGATTGTTTTGGAAGATAAAACTCCATTCAAAGCTCAGTCACACAAGATTGATTTTACATATTTGCTATCATTTAGGAAGGATAAGCTCATGTCTTCTTACTAAATAAGTACGGTACGACTGCATATTTTATCATCCATTTTTAATAAGCAAAACAAATTTTGTTTTTGTTTACTTTCCTGGACCTCAAATTTTTTCCTATAAGAGGCCTTGTCTTAAAAGATATGCTCCTGGGTGAAGTCCCCCCCCCCTCCACCCCCTTTTTAAGTTGGTTCCCATTTAATACGGAGGCAAAATTACAAATGGGAGCGCTGCTACTAATGCTATGTTCCCACTGTCGTAAGATCCGTTACGGACGCCACGATTAGCCGTTCGTAGCTTATCGTGGAACTTCTATGAAATTTTAGGTTTGGATGAGAGTCGATACGTTATGGTACGATTTGTTGCGTTTGGATGCGATATAGTCACGATTGGTCAATTTGAGGTGACACGATCTGCCACGATCTGGTCTTCCGTTTAGATATGATTACGTACGTTCCGACAGGATTGTCCCGATGGAGTCCACGATTGGGCCTCGATGTGACACGATCATCACGAACGAGTTCCCCTATTTGGGAAGATCTGGTACATGCAGATACGTTCCGATACGTTCATCGCGAACCAATGCGCTGAGTTACAATACAATACGATTGTGGTCGCGATGTGTTTCACGATCAGGATCGAGGGTAACTACGATTTGAGCTACGATTGGAACCCGACGCCTTATATACAGTCCGACTGACCAGGACTTCATTGTTTCTTGACCTTGCATTATTGAGTGAACACTACAGCCCACAACCATTGATGATGGCAGGAGTTGAGGATCGTGACAACGGGACACTTGCGTTATTACTGTATACTTCTATTTCCGCAAGAGAGCAAGAAGACGAGCAGCAGCCAGACCAGCCTAAACTCCAACCACAAAGGGCCAGGAGAGCTGCAGTCAGGCAATTTTGGATGCTGCCATGGCTTTAATCGCATTTACTCGCATCAACCCTTGTCTGCTCGTGAGTCGTTCGTGTCAGGTCGTGAGCAATGGGATATAACAGAGCGTAACAGATCGTGACAGATCGTGTGAGATCGCAGCAAATCTCAACAGAGCGTGACGTTTGTCTTGTCCAAGACTGATCCCGATCACCCCGATTTAGAAGCACGATTAGATGGGATCTGTCGTGTTTTGTTACGATCAAATACGATCTGATGCGATTTTCACGACTGAAAATTACTCGTGTTGATCGTAGAAAATATTTTAACCGTCAAAAAATTTTCTACGATCAACACGATTGCCACGACTGACCTCAAGAACTGTTAAGATCTGATAAGATGTGATAGGATCACCACGATTAGTCTACGATTAGGACCACGATTTCAATCGTGTTGCAAATCGTGATAGTGGGAACGCAGCATAAGATATATTTAATATTATTCGAACAAGTAAAGACTATCATTCTTTCTAATGGTTGTGTCATTTCATGCTCAAATAAAGTAAATGTGTTGTGTCTCTAGACTTTAGAAAAGTGTTTATAGGAAAGTCGGGTTAATTCGGACAGCGGGTAAATTCGGACAGTGACATTGTTTCCTTTATATTTCAGTTGTTTGGAATTTAAACAAAATTAACTGGGCAAACAGTGAAAATCCTGATGAGACGGCTCATCATCCGGATTTTCACTGTTTGCAATAGTATGTCCGAATTTACCCGCTGTCCGAATTTACCCGACTCCACTCTACTTATAATGTAGAAATTTTAATATTTTGATATTTCTAGCAACTAGTGCAGTAAGTTCCTATCAAAGCATTTGACGTGATATGGTATCAACTATATTATAGAACCTTGACTGTCACCTCTGTCAGTATCGGTATTCAATGGTTGCCATCCATCGTGCCAAATGCTTCCTTAGTCATGGTTCATTTGCTGTTAAGTAGCTCTCGATATGGGTATGAGGACTTAAAATAGTCGCATTGACCATCGTGGTAAAAAACTTAGAAAGCCTAAAATGGGTGAATATTATATTTCCAATGGCAATTTAAAATGAATTAGTCAGGTATTGCAGCCTTCAGTTCAGAAAGATTTTACGAAATCTAGAAATCCATCAACTCACGTAAAGCAGTTTGGCCAGCTTACTTTATACTACAAACTATATATTCGTGACAAAACTTGTCTGAGAGAAAATCTGAACAGCTTACATTTAGGCAAACCTAGGTATATGTGTATCCTGACAATTTCCTGCAATGGAAGCAAGGAATTTTATTAAACACCATATCACGCAGTAAGGGCTTTAAATCATTAGGTCCTTGTTTATTTATTTTATAGAAGTAGCTGTCAGCAGTTTATTACGCGAATGAAATTCATATAATATAATAATATATTTGTAGTCTTAATCCATTAATGCCTAGTGTCTAATAAATAGGACACAGACAAACAGTGCAGACCCAGATCAGACGCCGCAAAACGTGTCTGATTAGGAGGGCTTCACTACTTGCATAAGATAAATAGTTATTTTTCCTTGAAATAAAACTGATGATAAAAATTAATTAAACCAGGCACCCCTTAATTGGCGTGGCTCCAACCATTTGACAAGGATAGATTAGCCTCCTGGGCATAAATGGGTTAAGATTGGTCAAGTTTCATAATGTATGTATGTACATGATGTACAAAATGAGCCGCGACACAACAAAGCAAACAATGTGGTTGTGCGCCCAGCGCAGACTCAGATAAGCCTGGGCATCCGCCCATCTTCGCTGTCCGCATGGAGGTAGCTTAGACCCTTAGCTATCATTTGAGTTGTTAACGAAGAGTCTTATCAAACTGAGCAGATGCGCAGGTTGACCTGAGTCTGCGCTGGGCGCACAATCACATTGTTGTTTTTTTCGCGTCGCGGCTCATATTTATTTACCAAGAAATTGTCATTGTTATTATTTTGTTGAAAGTATATGCAAATAAATTTGTGCAGAGTCAACACTTTGTCTCATTTCGATACCGTTGGCTAAAGATTAGAAACACAGAAAATACAGAGGATCATACATAAGTGGTCATGTATTACTGAATTTATCAAACGAGTTGGAGCAAAAGATAAGATGAAAGGCAATGCCGAGCTTTTTATATGTTTCCCCAACGAGTTTAATTAATTCAGTAATACAGGAGCATAAATGCAATATTATATTTATCTATTTATCGCATGACACTAACTCGCATTTTATTAACGAATTTTGCACTAAAACGTCCCGATTTCCGCATTAGAAAACCCAACGTTTTTATTGACGTCAATGCATAACGCTACGACGTAAGTTGCATAATTGAATCCATAAGTTGAATATAGTTTTTAATGCATACACTATCGTTTTAATGCATGGATTTGTTACACTATTAGATGTGACGTCGTTTGATAAATTCAAGTATTGGGACAAAAGGTCTCAACAAATAGTGCAGACCCAAATCAGACTTCTCGCAAAACAGTGGAGCTGTCTTAGCAAGACCTATATACGGTTTAACATTCCATCCGCAAAAGAGTGGAGCTGTCTTAGTAAGATAGTGGAGTTGCTTATGTCACAAAATATGCTCCCGTGTCCACTTTTTGTTCATCAGGGTTTTTTATATCAAATTGTTTGTCAATCTAAGTAGAGTCAGAAAATGGTTCCTGCGAATTTTTTCATGACCTTTTATGGTCAAGGTCAAGGTCAAATGCAGGGAAGTATCATTTCTCACCTTAACTCCATTTCTCTCCATACTTAGACATATTAGTCCAGGCAAACTGGCGATTTTTTCCCTAAACCCAAAACAAAGTGCAACAAAAGCTTTTTTTGCATTTTTGTTGAGGACTAACATTCACATATGACATATCAAAAGTAGGATAAAATCGGATAATGCAAAATATATTTTTTCTGCATTTTTACATGCGCCTATTTGCGTCTTAAATATACCAATTATTTGTAATGTTTTATATGACATAACATTATTGCTGTGTGTTTTATTTCTAAGAACATATTTTGCCTCTGCCAGAATTGAATCTAGAAGCTTAAGATTGAATTTGACACATTTTGTTGTTGAATGTAAAGCCATCTAGGTCTTAAAATGGTATAAATTACCCCACCCACTTTATTCTGCCTTGAAATCTGAAGTGAATTTTTGAAGGTCAGTAACTGAACTGCAACAAGAAATATGTCAAACTGATGACTTAGCTTAGCATAAACATGCTTCAGTTTAGAAAACTGATCTCTGAAGGCATGAGAAGCCCGAAACAAAGGCACAAAGAGCAGAATATTACATGCAAAATAACACAAACAGTGCAACATACTTATGAATAGTCTTTGTAAATCTCCTCGGCAGGATTTATGAAGGGGACAACTAAACATTGCTACGTACTAAATATGTAAGGTCTGGGCCTCATGGTTTCAGGGAAGATGATTTTTTAAGATTTTTCCCCATTATAAGTCTATGGGAACTAATGACCCCTGGGGCGTGGCCAATTTGGACCCAAGGCATGGTTGGCAGGATTTATGTACGTGACAACTACACATTGCAAAATACTAAATATTTAAGCTCTGGGCGTCATGGTATCAGAGAAGAAGATTTTTGAAGCTTCTTTAGCGATATAGCTCTATATAAACAAATGACCCCCTGGGGTGGGGCCAGTTTGGACCACAGGGACTTGGTTCGCAGGAGTTATGGGACACTAAACATTGCTACATACTAATTAGATATATAAGCTCTGGGCCTCATGGTTTCAGAGAAAAAGATTTTTAAGCTTTTCCCATTATAAGTCTATGGGAGCCAATGATTGATCCCAGGGGGAGGGGGTCTATTTGGAACTTCCCAGGGGCATGGTTGGCAGGATTTATGAACGTGACCACTAACTATTGCTTACCAGTGCTACATACTAAATAATATCTAAGCTCTGGGCCTCATGGTTTCAGAGAAAAGATTTTTGAAGGTTCTCAGCTATATAGCCCTGTATTAACAAATGACCCTGGGGCCAGTTTGGACCACATGGGCATGGTTGACAGGATTTATGCAGGGGACCACTAAACATTGCTACAAACTAACTGTTTAAGCTCTGGGCCTCATGGTTTCAGAGAAGATTTTTTAAGTTTTTCACATATAAGACTATGGGAGCTAATGCCCCTGGGGCGTGTTTGGGACCTAGGGGCATGGTTGGCAGAATTTATGTAGGTGACCCCCTTACCATTGCTACATACTAAATATGTAAGCTCTGGGCCTCATGGTTTCAGAGAGGAAACTTTTTGAAGGTTCTTTAGCTATATAACCCTATATAAACAAATACCCCCCCCCCCCTGGGATAGGGCCAGTTTGGACCCCAGGGGCATGGTTGGCAGGATTTATGTAGAGGACCACTAAACACTGCTACATACTAAATATATCAGCTCTGGGCCTCATGGTTTCAAAAATGAAAATTTGTTAAGTTTTTCTCGTCATAACTCTGTGGGAGCTCATGACCCCTGAGGGTGACAAATTTGGATCCCAGAGGCATGGTTTGCAGGATTTATGTACGTGACCACTAACCATTGCTACATACTAAATATCTAAGCTCTGGACCTCATGGTTTCATAGTGGAATTTTTTCAAAGTTCTTTAGCTATATAGCCCTTTATAAAGCAGTGGACCCCTAGGGTGGGGCCAGTTTGGATCCCATGGGATGGATTGGTAGGAGTGATGTAGGGGACCACAAAACATTGCTAAATACTAAATATATAAGCTCTGGGCGTTATGGTTTCAGAGAATTTTTTTTAAAATTTTCCCATTATAAGTCTATGCGAGCTTTATGTTGCCATGGCAACCAGAGATCCAATCTGATCTGCCCTTTAACCTTATGCAGTCAATCACCCATCCCAACAATGCTACACATAAAATTTGATCAAGACTGGGCAGATGGTTTAGGAGGTATGTTTTAAAGTGTGGAAGACGGCGACGGACTACGGACCAAGGCTATACTATAAGCTCACCTTGACAGATGAGATAAAACCTTAAAGAACATCCCATATTTTAACATGAAATTTCCAATTCCATGACCTTAACCTCAAGGTCACTGAGGGGGCAATGGTGTAAAACGTAAGCATAAGTGAAAGTATCAACTTAGGCTATCAATGAGTTAAAGAGATATGGGTGTTTTAATATAACCTATAATATCCAAAAGGTGGACATGGACGCGGGTGCAAACGCGGAGGCCGACACCAAGGTGACAACAATAGCTCTTCCTGAAGGTCGTTCAGGCGAGTTAAAACAATGACTTCTTTCAAGAGGAGTGGGCGGGTGGGGAGGTGGGAAGGAGGTATAATTTGTAAATTTTGAACCAGAAAAGTAAGCATTTTACCATATGTGAATGCAAAAATGTCATGGAGGTCATCACCTAATATCCAAAAGCATGTCCAAGTTATCTGCATATTTAACCCTCTAGTGGATTATCCTTTCAACACTTGAAGTATTTAGCCGGGCCACATAGTACAGTCGGTAGCGCGTCTGACTCAAGAGCCAGAGGTCCTGTGTTCGATACCCGGTCTGGCTACTTACTTCCGTTTCTCTTTCCGCTGATTCAAGAAGCACAGTTGTCAGTTACTGGGAAAAGTATGTGCACTTAGTAAAGCTTAACCGCATAGGAGGTCTTAGCCGGCCTAAGAATAGTGTCGTAAGGCTAACTGACCGTCCCGACATGACTATGGTCCTCACTGTGGACGTGAAGCAACAAAACAACACTCTCAGATGTCCCATCATTTGATAAATAGGAGTTACATCAAGCTGTTTTCTTCTGTTGTTCTGTCACAGTCTTCATTTAAAAACATTGATTCCGTTTACTATCTTTATTACCACCCATATTGTCCATCTGAATAGATGTTATGGTAAAAGCAAAATTTGCACTGGTGGGTGGGGTAAACCAATAGTAATATACTATATGATGGACCGGTTATGCATAATCAGCAAATTTAATGGTAAACAAAAGCTAAAGAACAGTATATAACTGCTTTATCAACGACTTCTATGGATTTAACTTGTCTATAAATGATGTTTAGAAGTGGCTTTCCGACCAAAAGTAGCTGTGAAGTGATTTAAATCCTTCGAAAACAAGACGTATGATAAAATCAAGTTTCGCATTCTCCGACTTTGTCCTACTTTTAGTATGTTAAAAATGGAGGTCTTAGGAGCTTATTACTGCAAAAAAACCTTTTGTTGCAATTTGTTTTAGGTTCTCCCACAATTTGACTGGACTATACACTGAACAAAATTTCTAATTGGTCACTTTCTTCATAGAATTAAGCCTTATGCAGATTTAGATAATTCTGGCTACAAACTGGGAAGACCAATGCACACATTTCCTTCTATTTTACAAACACCACCCTCGCTTATGCATTTGCAAAAGGCTTTATTGCAATTGGAAGTGCTTATTTAGATTTACACAAACATTCAAAGGGAGGTAATTTGAAGAATTCAATATCAAAATTAATAAATGTAAGAGTTTTATGATGACTAGGTAAAGGTTTTGTGTTTTTATGATAGAACACTTTATTTTTTCTGAATTGTCTTGATCTTGCGGCAGCTTGATGCACTTTTAATGAGTATTCAAAACATATCATTGTTTACAAAGAAGTGGGCATAACTCTAATATTACAATAAAGTTTGAATTAAAACGTTAACTTTTAGTAAGTAGATGACAGCCCAATATTTTGAATATAATAATATTCAAAAATATTGTTTAAAAATCATATTTCTGTATAGAAGAGAATTGACCAATTAGAAATTTTGCTGAGTGTATATGTCGTGTTTCAAAGGCGAAAATGCGTTTAGTTTTACAGTAATTGTCATTTAATGGAAGAAATTAGGAAAGCGATTCAAATAACTTGATTTTGGAGGGCTTTAGCGAGCATATTACGGCTATTTGCAGTCATGGATAACTTTCCACGCCACTGTTTAACAAGAATTCCGCGGAATGCTATGTCGCACCTGCATTGCACTTCCACAGTAGCAGAGGTCATGGCCCACTGATGTTCCATGCAATATTTCAACCAAATATACCAAGTGGTTCTGAAATAGAAGCTGATTTTGTTGTTTTAAGGCAGCCATCTTGGATTCTTGACCTGGCTGAATTTTACCTTTATATGAAATTTGAAAACTATGGGTGCAATGGTTTTGGAGAAATAAATTGAACAGACTTTAACACCAGGGTTAACGTAAATGTGAAAGTTTTTTGTTGCAATGGCAAACATCTTGGATTCTCCACCTGGCTGAATTTGATCTTTCTGAAGCATTGCAGTCTGGTCATGCTCCATATAAAATTTAAGAACCATGGATGCAGTGGTTTTGGAGAAATTAATTAAATATAGACCTTAACGCCAGGGTTAACGTAAATGTGAACGCTTTTTTGTTGCATGGCTGCCATCTTGGATTCTCTACCTGGCCGAATTTTACCATTCAGAAGTCTTGCAGTCATGCTCCATATGGAATTTGAAAACAATAGGTGAAGTGGTTTTTCATTAAATAGAATTTAACGCCAGAGTTAACGTAAAATTAATGTGAACGGAAATTTGTTGCAATGGCGGCCATCTTGGATTCTCGACCTGGCTGATTTTTATCATTCTGAGGTCTTGCAGTCTGGTCATGCTCCATGTAAAATTTAAGAACAATGGGTACAGTGGTTTTTAATTTAATAGAATTTAACGCCAGGGTTAACCTAGAATTAATGTGAACAGAAATTTGTTGCGATGGCGGCCATCTTGGATTCTTGACCTGGCTGATTTTTATCATTCTGAGGTCTTGCAGTCTGGTCATGCTCCATGTAAAATTTAAGAACAATGGGTACAGTGGTTTTTAGTTTAATAGAATTTAACGCCAGGGGTAACTGAAAATTGATGTGAACAGAAATTTGTTGCAATGGCGGCCATCTTGGATTCTCGACCTGGCTGATTTTTATCATTCTGAGGTCTTGCAGTCTGGTCATGATCCATATGAAATTTGAGAACCATGAGTGGAGTGGTTTTGGAGAAATTAATATTTAACGCCAGGGTTGACGTAAATGTGAACGGACTGACGGACGGACGGACGGACGGACGGACAGACGGACGGAATGACGGACGGAAAACCGGACGCCTATATCGCACCTTGCTAAAGCAGGTGCGACAAAAATCGATAATCGATATTCGCGAATAGAGCTGGTAATGAAATACACTACGAGATATGGGCAAGTCATCTTTTCCTTCTTATTTTATTTTTCTTTATATTTAAATCCATTTTTCCGTGTTCATTTCGAGAACCGCATTAATTTGCGAACAGCCTGATATAATTTTTGAAAAGATTGCGTAAGAAATACCGCGGTCATTTTTTAGTTTAAGTTGGCTACCATCAAAATGTATAGAATATATAGTAAATCATGACTTTTTTACTGCGTTGATCAAAGTTTTTACCCGCATATGTCTCTTTTGTTCATAAAATGAAAATTTTCCGTGTTCATTCCGAAAACTACAATTATTCAGCATTTTACTGATATAATTTTTATTGAAATAGGAAGTAAAACAGTGCGGTCATTTTTACATTTTCGATCAGCACCCTTATTTTCTATGCTGGCCGCAAATATCCAACAGAATTCACACATTACTCCAGGTGGCGTAGAAAGTTGCGGACGCTAAAGGCGTTCTACAAGGGGAATATTCCAGTGCTCACTGTTTTATATGATCCGACTGCTCTTATAGGGAGGAGAGTTGGGAGGGGTGGGAGGCGGGAGGGGAGGGGTGTAAATAAGTTGATGAACGCAAAGTTTGTAAAAAGTGTCCTCCCTGGATTTTTCAAATAAATAGTACTATAAGATAAGATGAACAGGACATATGTAATATCATTAATCTTACTGTTTTCTTCAGAAAAAAAATGCATTTTTCTACCAAACTGTCTGCTTGGCAACGTTTGTTTTCCGCTGAAATGCTTTAATTTCGTCCGACGTATAAGTTCGGCAAAAACAATGTTTGGCTTCTGAGACCAGACTTGTTAGCTCTAAGGTTTGACAATTGATTGATTGACTTGTTTTGGGTTTAACGGCCCCTTGAGACAGTATTTCAGTCTATATCAGGCCGTCTCCCAGAGAGAGGGAGAAAGAAAAGAGAAATAATAGAAGAGAGAAAAAATGTCCAAACAACCCCCCCCCCCCCGCACCTACTGCAAGCACAGTAGGCCCTTGCCCTACAATGTTCCAAATGAGTAGGAAGGACGCCCCGGCACTGGAAGTTACATACAGCGCCATTGCACCACCCGACCACCCCCAAGGCTTGACAAGCTGATTACCATATTAATTCGGCCATAAGACGGAGGTTCATTTCCCCCCACACAAACAGAATGACCCCAGACATCTGAAACCTACAGTAACTGTGCTGTAAGACCGGATTTCTCTTACGGTCTAAAAAAGCTCAAGATCCATCTTAAAATATGTCCCTAGAATTTTGCCTTCTTCCTTGGAGGAAATCCCGTCTTATAACTGAATAAAAAGTTTCATCATGTGTGAACAGAGACGATTCAGTTCCAACATTTATGAGCAGGTTGTTCTGTAATGTGAGTTATTAGCTCTTGGATTGGGTAACCTGACTGCCAGATTAATTCGGCTATAAGACGGGGCTTCCCCCACCCCCAGTAAAAAAAAACGCCACACAACAACCTCCAATGCGTTCAATAGTAATTTGCTATAAAACCGGTTAATCTTGTACAGTCTAAAGTCTACATCCATCTTAAAAGATGGAACTAGAATTTTGTCTACTTTCTTGGAGGGAAATACGCGTCTTATTACCGAATAAAGACATATATCATGTGCTATTAGCAAAGATTATGATCCGACTCATATGTACAGTCTGTTCTGTGATGTACGGTTTGTATATTCCAAAGCGCATGCACAAATCAAAATTAAACATTTCAGGCGCGTCATGAAAAATGTATACTCATACATAGGATAAACGCACGAATTACGCTTGTCTGAACCAGCCTGTACATGGTACTCCACAGTCTGATCAGACCTGCACAGTTCCCTTTCAAAATTGTGCATGCCTAGATATTTTCTTTGCGAAGATCTCACGCTAAATCAGTAAATTTTTTGTGTGTGCAGGTTGGCAGTGTTTGTATATGCAGACGGTAGTTTTTGCAGGATGCGGACAATAACACCTTTTAATATACAAAGTGATAATTAATGTTACGCTCGATTAACCCGCTAAATACCCGAAAATATTTGGTAAGGTCGTGGGTTCGAATCCCAGTTGTTACCTTTTTTTTTTTTTTGTCTTTCCTGCAATAAATTGAAGTATCTGCAGACAACTTTATATATCATATTTAACAAAATCGATCATTTTTGGCAACTTAATACATGGAAAACAGCTTTGAGAATAAGGACCTTACCATGGATAACTTTCCACGCCACTGTTTAAAAATCGATAATCGATATTCGCGAATAGAGCTGGTAATGAAATACACTACGAGATATGGGCAAGTCATCTTTTCCTTCTTATTTTATTTTTCTTTATATTTAAATCCATTTTTCCGTGTTCATTTCGAGAACCGCATTAATTTGCGAACAGCCTGATATAATTTTTAAAAAGATTGCGTAAGAAATACCGCGGTCATTTTTTAGTTTAAGTTGGCTACCATCAAAATGTATAGAATATATAGTAAATCATGACTTTTTTACTGCGTTGATCAAAGTTTTTACCCGCATATGTCTCTTTTGTTCATAAAATGAAAATTTTCCGTGTTCATTCCGAAAACTACAATTATTCAGCATTTTACTGATATAATTTTTATTGAAATAGGAAGTAAAACAGTGCGGTCATTTTTACATTTTCGATCAGCACCCTTATTTTCTATGCTGGCCGCAAATATCCAACAGAATTCACACATTACTCCAGGTGGCGTAGAAAGTTGCGGACGACTTCTTCCACATAAAAACAATGAAATCAGAACATAATACAGACTGCGTAGATAAAAAAATTCAGTTACTGACTTCGAATCGTATTATATAGCAACCCCTTAAATTGTAAAAAAAAGAGGTTTGGGCCATACCGAACACAGTTGTTGCCATGGTAACCGATATTTTCGGCCTGCAAACCTTAATGTCGATTGAACAATAACACAACCAACAACCTTTATGTCGAATCGGATTTCTATATCGCCATGCGTTTAAGCTCTGATCAACCGTTCGAGGCGGAGAAACAATATGCAGAAGGCCCATAAGTAGTCTTATCACATATGACCAACAAGATTTGAGTTCATACACCCAGTAATCAGACATTTTATAAACCTCCAGCGAAGAAAACCGAACATCACCGCGGATGGTATTTCTACAGCTATCGCGTAACTGCCGTATTTTTAGAATCAAGTTTTATCACTACTCACTAGCATTACCGCTGAGAGATATCATATTCGGACACGAACTGAAAACATTAGAAATGTGCTTTTCGTTTATATATCCATGGTTGATCTTGTTTCATTTTACTGAGCTGATAGAAAATTTTGGCACTTTTAACTGTTTTGTAGCTTTGATTTTAATGAATTAATGATTATAGTTTTGAATTTAATATTTCTTAACTGCCATAGAAACGTAAAATATTCATGCTACATAAGCTAGCGGGGCATAGTTTAAAACATGGAATGGAATGGATGAGATAATCAACATTCCAATGGCTACAGTCCGGGGCTACAGTATGTCCCCAGAGCTTGGGGTGTTACTCGTACTGAACGGAATTTATCGCCCTGAGGGCAAACCAACTAAATGCCATCCCAAATCCATGGAATGAAGTGGAAAACATTGTCCATTCCATTTCACTTCATAAAATAGCAGTTCAAAGTTTAAACTATACCGATTTATTAGACCTCATAAATAACTTAACAACTGACATTTATTCCCGAAATTTGCTACAAAACTCTGAAGTGTATCAACACCTGTTAATCGGATCGCAACGCGAAAAAGTGGCTTAACGTCATGGTATCAATGGTTTAATAATATTGTAGAGTCACCCAACCTATGCAAACCACCATAAAATTATTACGAAAGAATGGAGGGTATGGTCACATAGTGAGTGAGTGAGTGAGTGAGTGAGTGAACTCGGGTTTAACGTCCCACCAACAACGAGGTCATATGGAGACGGGACCTCGGTTTAAAGTCTCATCCGAAAGACCGGAGAAGCGGGGGATCGAACCTGCGACCCCTGGATTGGTAGTCTGGAGTGTTATCCACTACGCTACACCCGCTCCTATCACATAGTGTAACCCGTGCTAATCTGATTCTTCTAAGTTCTAACAAGGCGAATATCTATTTTTCTCACAAGGCCCCTTATTGATAAACCACGGTTTTGTCTGCAGTGTGGTACTTCTAGCAGACGATTTTTATAATCTGCGCGTTGAGAATGCGCAGTAGCCCGCACAGAAAATATTGTGTGTCGGATTTACTGGGTGCCTCACCTATAATCGCGGACATTGCGTAGGTTTAGGGGAGGTAACTACCACACTAGCCCATAAGCTGGTAACACTAAACACCGTATTTTAGGTAAGCGGACACAACGTTTTGTGGATGGTCACACTAAACACCGAATAAATGACATACACTGGCGCTCACGTATTTGTACACCAAAAACGCGTTCGTACCGCGTTGCATGCGCGTGCTGCGTGCGTATCTACTAGAACCGCGCATCAGACGCGTCTAGACGCGCCCTGACGCGTCTCGACGCGGTAGACGCAAACAATCATAAAATGAATATTCATGGCTTGTTCAATACGCGTACAACCGCAGATTGTACGTTAGCCTATTTGAAGCTTAAAACAATAAAACTCTTCACTGATAAGTCACTAAGTTAATTTGTGAATGTCTCGATCCCTCTACCGGGGATCTGACCGAATCGATGCGCAGAAGACGGAAACCATAAAGTAGTCCCACATTATCTGGGTCAATTTTTACATAACAACTCGTAACGTCTCGAGGGACTCATTTAAGAAATGAATTTCATTTTTCTGAGGTTTATCGAAGTATAAACTACATTGAGTCACGTGCAAAGTGAATGAACTCCGAAGGGGTTCATGTGAACTTTGCTAGTGACCCAATGTAGTTTACACTTCGATAAATCTCAGAAAAATTAAGTTCATTCCTTATGTTTACATTCGTTTCAATCAAATATTTCATGAAAAATCTTATAAAAGCGCTAAAATTGAAGCAGTAAAACATGTACACGCAGTTTATTCTGCTAACAGCAGAACGGCATGCATGACGTTGCTGACGTCCAATCAGGTTGTAGAGAGCCATTGTTTATTTTGACGTCATTGACGTCGCGTGTCTCAATGTAGTTATTGGAATGTAAACTACATTACGTTCTAATGGTTTACTATAGGGCTTTTCAGTAAATACATCAAGAATGTAAACATTAACTACTATTTAGACTACCTCTATAATAGAACTTCTACGCTTAGAAACTATACATGACTTCTATTTTTCTTAACTTCCAAGCCCAGAAAACAAACAAACAAAAAAAACAAACAAAAAAGTCACAACTTATCTGGGCCAGAACGGACAAATCCGGGAACATGGTAACCCTCGCTAAGAATTAAAATGACCAGTGAAATTTGGACCCAGACTATATTGAGTTGACTGTTCAAACAGAACAATACCACAGGGTATAATCGATTCCGCTAATTTTCGCTTCCTGCAGAGACTGTATATCATATTTGGCTTCCGCTGAGACTGTCCGCGAGTTCTTGCTTCCTGCCGAGACTTCTGTACATGAAAATGGCTTCCTGCAGAGACTGTCCGCGTGATTCTGCTTCCTGCCGAGGCTCTCGACAGGAAGCAGTCACGCAGACAGTCTCAGCAGGAAGCCAATTTTCGAGGACAGAAGTCTTAGCAGGAAGCAAGAGATATCGCGGAGTCTCGGCGGACTGTACATCATATTTGGCTTCTGCCGAGACTGTCCGCGATCTCTTGCTTCCTGCAGAGACTCTCCACAGGAAACAAGAACTCGCGGATAGTCTCGATGGAAGCCAAATATGATGTACAGTCTCTGCAGGAAGCGAAAATTAGCGGAATCCATTATACCCTGTGAATAATGGCATATTAGAGTTTCAAAGCCAATTCAAGACTATTTCAAGGGGTCTCCATAGCTCAGTGGTAAGCGCAATCCCTTCTCACATTTATTTTACTACAATGTAATTGCACTGAATTGGAAATGGTATAGTCTGAACACACAAGTGGGTTCTCTTCGGATTACCTTATTGCAGAGCAATCTGTGCCGAATCGAAACAGGTATTCTCTACACAGAGTAAAAGTAAACAAAATAAGTTTAAAGGCCCCATTGCTCTATCAGCATGAAAATTTTTATCATGAGGTATCGCTGCAAGCTTCTCACTATAGTTTCGTCATTGTAAATGACCGGGATTAGCCAGCTTTAAAATAATAAAATATCCTTCAGTTTCACATAAAAGGGATTTGAAAACTTATTTGGGTCATTTTAGTTGGCAAAAAATACAATGTACAATGTGGAGTCCCAATCACTATACCGCCTATGTTTATATAGCATTGCTAGACGGGAAGCCAGAACAGGAAACTGTATTTTGTGTAGCGAATTGTTATTTTTCAAAAACTTGTTTTCTCTACTTTTTGCCAGTTATATGACTCAATATATGCACACCAACCCACATTTTATTACCAAACGTGAAGGTTGAACAGCTTTTTACAATGATTTGAGTTTAGGCGTTTTTACCGCTGATAGGACCATGGAGACTTTAAGAATATTTCATTTGTAGCATGTAGTTTTGGCTGAAGGCAGAATATGTGCATTCCAAGATAAACCTTGATTTCCATAAAGCAATTTAATGCTGCAAAAATTTCCAGCATATGGGACCAGAGTTGAATGATGCATCAAGGTGACTGAAAACCTGGAACCCCGACAAGAAAAAAACACCTGACTCTCTACAAGAAGAACTTGGTTTTATAACCGATGTTAGACCCAAGCTGGAACAAGCCCCCCTGTCCTTGCTAGGTCCAAGGCAGTTCTATGGAGAAAAAAAGGAGGAGGAGGAGAGAACAAGGAGCAAATTCTTGGGTGGGGTGCAAATTCTTTGGTGGGGAGTGGGGGGTGCAAAAGACTGCCCAGATTCATGTGTTAGTGGGGTTGCACTGAAGTGAACCTGTGCTGGGTCCCGGGCAGGTCTCAGAAAAAGGGAGAAGCAAAATCTTTGGTGGGGAGCAAAAATTTCCAGAAACACTAAGTAGCAAGAACCCAAATGGACTTGTGCACAGATCCGCATAAATCACTTCCCATGCACACAGCCCTCGCGACCCACTATGGGTTGACGTTAGCAATACAATTCAGGGCTTCTGGAAACGCATGGCATGAAAGGCATACATCCGGCCATAATGCATCTTCCCCGAACTGCAGGCCTCCATCAGACTTCACTTTGCTAGTTCTGCTGGAACAAGCCCCCTGTCCTGGCTGGGCCCAGGGCAGGCCTAGGGATAAATGCGGAGCAAATTCTTAGGTGGGGAGCAAATTCCCCTATTAACAAATGCAACG
This sequence comes from Ctena decussata, assembly GCA_963989385.1. Taxonomy (NCBI): domain Eukaryota; kingdom Metazoa; phylum Mollusca; class Bivalvia; order Lucinida; family Lucinidae; genus Ctena; species Ctena decussata. Next base: position 33,840,798 of record OZ022508.1, on the reverse strand, counting down.
GGCAGTGGGGGATAAGAGATTGAGGGTGATCTGGAATGCAGTTGTCTCATGTTTTTTGTGGCCCTCATGAGTAATTGAGATTGCCTGGGTTACATCATGAATTGCGCCCGTTGGTCTCAGAGAGGACCATAGCTTAATTCTGTTGGGAGGGAGGTAGGTAGGGTAAAAATTCCTTTTGGGACCTAGGACTGTAGGATTTGTTCTAAACCTTATCTTGGTTTAGTTGGTTCCAAAATATATTGCATATTTAAAGTTTTAGGGGCCTGCATTTTCATGGGATTTTTTTAGTATTCTAATATCTTGGGAAATGGAGAATATTATTAGCCAACAACAGGACTGTAGCTAATTTCTTATTGTGGATTGTTGGGAGGAGAGAGCAGTTTCTTTTTGCTGTTTCTAGGGAGCAAATGTGAAACCTTATAATTGTTCAGTTGGTTTCCAGGTAACTAAGCCTGGGTGTGAGATTAAGGAGGTTGGATACACATTATTTTTTGGAGGGGAAATGGAGAATATTATTAAAAGACAAGGGGACTGTAGCTTATTTCTTATTGCGGGTTGTTCGAAAAAGATGGTGATTTCTTTTGGCTGTTTCTAGAGAGCAAATGAGTTGAACCTTATAAGCCTGGGTGTGAGATTAAGGAGGTTGGATACACATTAATTTGGGGATGGGGAAGAAATGGAGAATATTATTAAAGGCCCCATTGCTCTATCAGCATGAAAATTTTTATCATGAGGTATCGCTGCAAGCTTCTCACTATAGTTTCGTCATTGTAAATGACCGGGATTAGCCAGCTTTAAAATAATAAAATATCCTTCAGTTTCACATAAAAGGGATTTGAAAACTTATTTGGGTGACCTACTTTCGATTTCATAAAATGGTAAAAATACAATGTACAACGTGGAGTCCCAATCACTATACCGCCTATGTTTATATAGCATTGCTAGACGGGAAGCCAGAACAGGAAACTGTATTTTGTGTAGCGAATTGTTATTTTTCAAAAACTTGTTTTCTCTACTTTTTGCCAGTTATATGACTCAATATATGCACACCAACCCACATTTTATTACCAAACGTGAAGGTTGAACAGCTTTTTACAATGATTTGAGTTTAGGCGTTTTTACCGCTGATAGGACCATGGAGACTTTAATGGACCATAGGACTGTAGCTTATTTCTTTTTGCGGATTGTTGGGAAAAGAGGGCAGTTTATTTTTGCTATTTCTAGGGAGCAAATGTGCTTAACCTTATAATGGTTTATTTATTTTCCAGGTAACTTAGCCTGGGTGTGAGGTTAAGGGGGTTAGATACACATTTATTTTAGCCTTTATTTTCAATGGACAAAAGTTATTTATACGACCATAAGGAAAGTCAGATTGTAGTCGTACAGATGGGTTCTGGGGCTTTTACTGGGTAATGGGAGTTTTTGTCACGAGCATTGCACTTAGTAGGGGAGAATGTGGATCCAGGGATTTGGGAATGGGTTTGGTAGGTGGTTAGCAACAGGGGCAGGAATTAGAGAAAATTAGGGGTTTTTTTTCCCTATTGAATTGGAATCTATCTATATCCTGGCAATGATATTGGTTTTGTCCAGGTATTCAAAGACTACCATCTGTATTGTATTTGCATGTTTCTTTGGGAGAGACAGGATCAGTCTCAGGTCTATTGTATGATAGCCTACTTTGAATATGGTGGATTCTATTGGTCTCGCCTTTGATTGTTATGGGACCACACAGTAAAAGAAGATATGGTTGAGATTTTCTGCATCATTGCAGTGGGGGCATAGGGCGGACTGGTTACCATAGTGAAGGCAGCCCTGCACGCAGTGTCCTAGCCTTAGTCCGGAATAGGCTATGTCGAAACGTATATTGAGACTATATACGTCACATTGAAGTTTAACCTTTGGTTTGACGAAATGGAAGGTGAGGCCCTTGTTGCTATTGGTCCATTGGGATTGCCATTTTACGGTTACTGCTTCATTTCAGTTTTGAGGGTTTGATATGGTTGTAAGTGCCGGTGGTCAATAATTGACAACTGCCTTTCTTGAATCAGGAGAAGGAGAAACAAAGTATGTGGCCAGACTGGGTTTCGAAACCAAAACCTCTGACATGAGTCAGGTGCCCTATTGATTGCGCTACGTGGCCCGGATCCTTCAGCTGTAGGAGTTTAATTCCACATTCAACTTCTAAAGCATTAATAGGGGTGGAGTGGTATGCCTTCATAGCAATACGGAGTGCTAAGTTGTTTTGGATGAGGTCTTGAGCTTTGAGAGTAGATGTTTGGGTGCCGAGTTATAAGCTTGCGCACCATAATCAATTGTACTGAGGATTAGGGCCTTATATAATGTCAATAGGATTTTTCTATCTGCTTCATAGGAGGTGCCTGAAACCATCCTCATGAGGTTTAGGTCTTTATTACATTTTTCAATCAGATTTTTAATATGCTGACCCCATGTTAGTTTGCTATGTAGGATCATACCCAGGAAGATGATATGGTCACTAAAATCTATTTCTGTCCCAAAAAGGGAGAGTTTTTGAAGTGATTCAATATTAAGTCTTTTTTTAGTGAAAATTATAGCCTTTGTCTTAATAGTGGGGATTTTGAAGCCCCAGAGCTTGGACCATATCTCGATTGTCTGGAGGGCTGATTGGAGTTTTACGAGAGCATGTTTGGGAGAGGAGTGCTAGGTCCAGATGGCACTGTCATCTGCAAACTGAGAAAGAGATAGGTTTGGGTCCCCCCCCCCCCCCCCCCCCCCCCCCCCCCCCCCCCCCACACACACACACACACCAAAGGACATCATCATGGATATATTTATTATTACATTGAATAGGATAGGGCTGAGGACACTGCCCTGGAGACAGCTATTTTCAAGTCATGTTGATCAGAGGTTTTTTACCCTCCACTTTTGCCGTTTAAGAAGTTATGAATGCAGCGGAACATATTTCCATTGATGTCGAATTCGTTTAGCTTGATGAGGGTCCCTGAAGTCCATATAAGGTCAAATGCCTTTTTAAGATTGAAAGTGACTGCCGCCTGGCTCTTAATTTCCATAAAGGCCATATTAACTTCAGATTCCACGATTTTAATTTCTGATACGAAAGGAATTTATGGCTGAAGAGTGCGCGATTTATTTCCACTTCAATGGCGAAGTGTCATGGGACTGTCCCAGTTTTGAGTTGCCGGTCGAGTTTCTAGGCTTCTTTTTTTTCTTTCTTTCCCGTTATTGTTCAAGTTAGACCAAATGAGCATTCGACATCAAGCTTGATGTAGACTAATGGCTCTTTCTTTCTACTTAAAGTTGACCACACTAAAATGCGCATTCAATACGCGATTTTGATTGGTTCCCGTACACGCGCGTTGAGACGCAAAGGACTACGTCACTACCCGTATCATGTGCGCAATTTTGATTGGGTGCATGAAATTTGCATAAAATGCGCGTTGCACGCGTCGCTTCGCGATATACGCAAAATTGAGAACGAATTTTCATTGGCTACTAAAATATTCGCGTCCATAATTACCGCGTGTCCCGCGCGCATCAACTGCGTCCCCGACGCGTTTTGAATGTGTACAAATACGTGAGCGCCAGTGTATATGGCGTATGTGGCGTATTTCGGAGTAAGTCGAGGATCCATAGAAACTTGCTTTACTACAGCTTGCTTGTTTTCTCGCATAAAGCGATACTTAAGTAGTATTCCATATTACTGTCAGGCAGTCACAGTGTAAACGCTGGAAAGTGGTGTAACGCGAAATGGCATTTGATATCATTTTTCTTATTCATTTTTAGGTAAAACAAACAGATTATTGTTCAAAAATGGCATTCTCTGTTGTTAAAGAGAAATTTTAGCATAAAAAGTTTTTGGTGTGCGATTTCATTCTCCATTAGGATCAATATAAAAAAAAAGGGTTTTATTTTCTCAAATAACTTCCGTCAGCAACGACGGGATACTAACTGGTAAATTTCATGAAAAAGTTTTATACTTTGTTTACAAGCATCTTATGTCAGATGTCTGTGTTTTGAACTTAAAAGGTGAAAAACTCCGCTTTAAAAACACCCACCCTCTAGAGAACAGTTACTTCCCTTGAGATTTATCACTAGGTTGCAGGTTGAAAAATGTATCTAAGAGTAGTGTCCCTTACAATGTCAGCTTCCTTGGAAAAAAACGGGAAACTCCTTAAGGTGCTCATTTTCTCATTTTTCTGTAACATCTTGTGGACTATCTAAACTTTTTCCTGGAGAAACAACTTTGCTTAATATATCATCTTGCCAAAAAGTACTGAAAACCACCTTAGGAAACTGAGGCTCTCCAACGCATCACAGCTGCGATCGTTGACAGACGGTGATCTAATTTGTTTCCGGGTCGGGTTATTTTCGCCAGACGGTGGCTTGTCGGTCTGCCCAAAGCACAGGGCTGAACTCGGAATATGCTACAGGTCATCATCATTGTGCGCAAATACATTACATGACGGGGCAAGACCTAAGATATTTCGACATATTGGGCTGCAACAGAGCAGGAATTCACTGCGGATGACTGGCAGTTTAATTCCTATAGGATCAGGTAAACTTCTAAATGGTATATTATTATCGAATGAATAATAAGACACTACAGTGCTTAAATGAGATGAATTTTGTTTTGGCTGCATTATGTATAGTCCAGCTCAGCAGTTGTAGACCAAAATTATTTTGGAAACAAAAGTTTCAAATTTGAAAATTGAAACTTGTTTCCAGGTATTTTCTGGCCCAGAGCTGGGCTACATTGTGTAACACTGTGGTAACGGTCTAAAAGATTGACAGTAACTGTAAGAAAAAGAGGCAGTAATAAGAAAACAAGAAGAACAGATAGCCGCAGCACAAACCAGCCAGAATGATTTTAAAATAGTTTTTGTAAGATGTAAATAGGGTGAAGGGAAGACAGTCATATTAAACCCAGTATTGACATTTAACGATTGTGATACTCCTACAGAGGTGTGCCTTCATTGGCAGAATATATGAACAGAACAGAACATGGCGTTATTGAGGTCAATTGTGTTTTGCTGGAGCTACTGTACCCTACCTGTGTTAACGGGTTGTTTTGCTCCTTTTCCCATTCCAACCTCATTTTGGTCATTTTGGTCCAAATCCCTTTCATTAAGGTTGTTACTGCCTGGGTTGTTTCTGCCCGATTTCAAGGATGGGGGTTTCAGCCCAAATTTAGAGAATCGTTTCGGACATGATAATTTATAGAGCTTTAATTGATAATAAAAATTGTTTCCCGACTTAATTCATATAACAGTGCTGGAAACGGCCAGTGGCCAAATGCTCCTAATTTTTGTCTCGGGTGCCAAAAATCTCCAAAATATGACCTTTAGTGGCCCAAGTTGATCTTTCTGGCAATACTAAATGAACGGGATCTTTAAGAAGTGAATTATTTGTGCCACTAAAACGTAAACTTGTTTGACTTTTGGGCCACCACATTATTATTGTGAGTTTCCAGCACTGATATAATCTGAAAATTTTGAGAAATTGCCTAAATTTATCTATCTATCATGTCTATCTATCCTTGAACCTTGAACTTCTGGGGCTCCAAGTGAAGAACAACGTTATTACTGAAAGAGTTCGGCGTACATTGGGTCTCTAATTCCCACTGCCCACGGCTATTAGGCTATGAGAAACCTTTACCTTTAATGTTCCAGTAAAAAATAACTATAGTCCGATAGTGGTGGATAGCCTGGTGCCAGTAAAGGAGGTAGTCATATGACATAAGTCCATTCAGCTCATTGCGGTCAATTATCGATTTGTGGGGACTTTCAATTATTCATTCACTGCACAAAAAGAGCCACAAACAACAGTGCTGATTTTGTTTCTTCATTTCTCCTGTTCTTCAGGTAACACCATTGATGCAAACATGTCTATAAGCATGTTAATTACATGTCTGTGAAGTGCTAGTTCTAGGCTATGTGTACTTCCTTAAAAATTGTTGATCGGAGCGAAGGTCAAAAACAACGTGCTGCTGTCATTAATTTCCGAGGTTTGAGCAAGCTGTTTTTAAATTAAGGTCCAGTAAATTACTGTAATATTAATGCCAAGATAGTCTTGAGATATGTTCCAATCATAATACATGTATTCCTGTAAATATGTTGAAAAACAATTGATACATCTGTCTGAGCCATATTTTGCTATAATATCAGTCATCCCTGGCACTGATGCAGAGATTCTTCATCCTAAATGCTCAAGTGTCATTCATACTCAAGAGAAACCAAATAGATGGTTGTATGAAGATTTCTCTGCATACTACATATATTCAGCTATAAGAAAGGCATTCTGCTATTAAACATATATTTAGTCCCCAAAATGCCTCTGTCTTATAAAAATAGTCTAATAGCTGAAGAATTATGGTATTTCATATTGTTTGGATAAGTTTTTTACTCCATTGAACTCGAGATCCTCTGGAAGATGTCAGATATCAATATCGTGTTACATAAATTTTCATTTTGTTGGGGAGACACCATACATGTACTTTAAGCGATAGTCCTGTATTTATCATTTGAAGTTATATGCACTGTTCTGCACCAACCTGCAGTTGTAGTTATGATTGCAGTATGCGAGGGTTGTCTTTGTTTTCTGTAAAACAAAGCTTTGAAGAAGTCAGGCAATTATATTTTATCCCATGCTACATCTTTGCTGAAACTTTGACAGAAGGCCCAGCTTGAAAAGCAGGTAATCAATTCTTTGCGCTATGCCTGGATGAGTTGTTGTTGTGTTGTTGCCTTTCGTCCACAGTAGGTAAACAGCTGTGTTCATGTTGGGATAATCATTTAACCTAACCACACTATTCCTGGGCAAGCTTAGACCTCCTAAGCAGTTAATCAGTACTAAGTGCACAAAATATTGCCAGTAAGTGACAACTGCCCTACTTGAATCAGCGGAATGGGAAGAATCAATCTCCACAGAGTAAGGGGCCGGACTGGGTATCGAACCTGGGACCTCTGGCTTGAGTCAGACGCACTACTGACTGGATTAGGGAAATATTGTAATATGAAAGAAGGGCATCATGTAGGAAGCCAAATGTTGCTGGACATGAATATTTAGAACAGAAAGAAGGACTGCATAGCGGTTACCGGTAATACTCATTTGTGTGTGTTTGTGTCATCAATTGGGTAGATCTGATCATTGGGAGACAGGTTCTTAGTTTCTCATGAAGGAATGGAGAAACCCAGGAATAGCACTTAAGTTTAAAATATTTTCAGAAAAAATTTTGCTTCTTTCCTTAGAATGACATCATGTTATTCAGTAACATGCATTTATTTTACAGGTTTATGCCGAAAGTGCTATGAATCGTTCGCTGAAAAGGAAGAGGTTCCAAAATTGACTGAGGTGATTATTTTAGAAATTGAATATCTTACATAGTGATCATATTTTAGAAATTGTCATAGGAAAATTATGAAATGACCTTTGGCATTGAGCATGAGTGTTAGGTCTTGTTTATCAGATAGTGCTTTTAAACAGTTTTATTGTCCCTCTGACGTAGTCGAAGGGACTATAATACTGGGTTTGTCTGTCAGTCTGTCGGTAGACGCAATCTTGTCTCCTGAACTCTCCTCTTGCAGATTTCAAGGGATTTTGATGAAACTTCCCAGTTATTGTTTCCATGATCTGACCGAGGTCATGCTGCACTGACTTTTACCCTGCTCACATGCTCTAGTTAGATATTAGTTCAAAGTTTTACAGAGATCGGCCTACCTAAAACAAATAAAACATCCGTGAGTGTTTGAAAACTTATTTGGGTCATTTTAGTTGGCCTACTTTCGATTTCATGCCCTTGAATAAAATGGTAAAAATACAATGTACAAGGGAGAGGCTTCTTTTGGAAACCAGAAAAGGAAAATCATATTTTGTTGAGCGATATGTAGTTTTTCAAAAACCCGTTTTCCATACTTTTTGCCAGCTATTTGGACCAATTTATGCACATCAACCAACATTTTACCATCAAACGTGAAGGTTGAAAGAGTTTTCGTAATGATTTGTGTTTGGGCGTTTTTACACTGATATTAAGACTATGGAGACTTTAATGATGCATATATTGAGTTTTATACCTGGCAAAAAGTAGGTTGATTGATTTATTTGGGTTTAACGGCCCTTTGAGACAGTATTCAGTCTACATCGGGCCGTCTCCCAGAGAGAGGGAGAAAGAGGAGAGAAATGATAAACGAGAGAAAAATGTCCAAACAACTCCCACCCGCACTTACTGCAAGCACAGTAGGCCCTTGCCCTACTATCATCCAAATCGGTAGGACGCCCGGCACTGGAAGTTACACACAGCACCATCACACCACCCGACTAAAAAGTATGAGGAACAGGTTTATTGAAAAATAAAATAACGATAAATCGCTCTACAAAATACAATTTTCCTTTTCTGGTTTCCCCAGTAACAAAAGCGGGAGAACGAATGGGGTCCCACGTTTGTACATTGTATTTTTACCAGTTTATTAACGTTCATGATCTAGAAAGGAGGTCATTTACCCCAATCATTCTTCAAACCCTTTTCATGAAAAAGTTCTTAATGTGGTTTTATTTATTTTTATTTTTTTAATTTAGCTGATCACGGTCAATTACAATATAACTAACTAAATAACGAAATAAAACTAGATCTAAATTAAATAACGAAACTATTGTAAGAAGCGCAGCGATACCTCATGATAAAATATTAATACTGATTCTTTCAGGATTTGTCATGATCCCGCGATCGTATGACAATGATAACAATGTTCGATTGGTTAAATGACGTCACCGACTTATGTCATAACGCATTCGCGACGTCAGCAAGTTCGAACAATACTGCGTTTGCTTTTCAATTGTTTGACTCTCTTTTAATACGCCTTAAAATCTTCAAATGATGCAAGATAAATAGAAAACCATGTTAGTGTCTTTTGATATAAAGTTTATCAGGCTTGACCAGAAAAACGTCGGACTGGCTCGGCAGGCCTCGCCATTCCTACGCTGTTTCTGGTCTTGCCTGATAAACTTGATATCAAAAGACATTAACATGGTTTTCTCTGTTTAAAATGATTTTGAGTATCATTTTCAATATTTAAGTCTAACAACATTTTAACGGCCAATGGTGTCGTTTCTTTACATGTGACACTGCGTACAAACAAGCTTGCGTGACTGACTGTTGTTCATGGAAGCATGAACACTGTCTGTCCGAAAAAGGTTCATCGAAGGAAAAAATCTAAGGGACTGTAATTATTTCGCTATAATCAAAAATGTAAGTAAATGGCTATAATTTCCAAATATCTAAGTCAGTCTCGTATTCATTCTAATATATGCCCCCCTCCCCAATAAATGTTCTCCTAACTTATTTTCCTGTGATAAACTGGGCCAATATATCAAATGTGGTTTTAGACTACCAAGGTTTCTTTTTTCCAGTAAATAATTCTTGTGAACCCATGGGGTGTTTATTAACATAAATATGGTAGATTTCCTGACCATGTCACATATAAATTATAACCCGACCTGTCTGTGTACAGGATAGCACGCCTGACAGCGCGTTGCACGTCACGTAAAAAAATTGGCGTGAAACTGTAAAAGGTGATGCCCAAGCCATCACCAGTGCCAAGACAGACATCAGGGTGACAACAATAGCTCCCTGTACTTCCTTACAGGCAAGCTAAAAAGGCTTGGCTTTGCCATTCTTTAGCATAAAAGCTGTGTAAGTATTGATGAACGAGGCAAGAACTCAGTAACTAATAAACGCAGAATTACTTCAACTTTACCAAAACATTATACACACCAAAAACTATAAATATACCAAGAATCAGCATCCTAGATGAAGTTGGAACAATAGCACTGCAAGCAAGGCAATATACACCCGTTCCTGAGTGAGTTTCAGCCCCAAGCAGTATCCTCTGGCAGATTTATAGCCCTTACGTTTAAGCACACTTGGCTACTACACAAGAATATTCTGTAAGTGCTAATCAAAAGTTTGTAGCCTTTTCATGTTTTATTTACTTTTTTTAGCTCACCTGAGCCGAAGGCTCACAGGTGAGCTTATAGTATGGGCAGTCGTCCGTCCGTCCGTCCGTCAACATTTTCAAACGACATCTCCTCTGAAACTACAAGGCCCATTGTTACCAAATTCAATATATGGCATCTATAGGCAAGGGGAACCAATAACACTGTTTTTAGCTCACCTGAGCACGAAGTGCTCAGGGTGAGCTTCTGGGATACCCTGATGTCCGTCGTACGTCCGGACGGACGTCAGAACGGACGTCCGTCAACTTTTGCTTGTGTACACTCTAGCGGGCACAGTTTCGATCCAATCTTTATGAAACTTTGTCAGAATGTTAGTCTTTATAAAATCTAGGCCAAGTTCGAAACTGGGTCATGTCGGGTCAAAAACTAGGTCACTAGGTCAAATCTTAGAAAAACCTTGTGTACGCTCTAGAGGGCACAGTTTTCATCCAATCTTTATGAAGCTTTGTCAGATTGTTTATCCTCATAGTATCTAAGACAAGTTCGAAACTGGGTCACGTTGGGTTTAAAACTAGGTCACTAGGTCAAATCATAGAAAAACCTTGTGTACGCTCTAGAGGATACAGTTTTGATCCAATCTTTATGAAACTTTGTCAGAAAGTTTATCTCCATAAAATCTAGGCCAAGTTTGAAACTGGGTCACGTCGGGTCAAAAACTAGGTCACTAGGTCAAATCTTAGAAAAACCTTGTGTACGCTCTAGAGGGCACAGTTTTTATCCAAAGTTCATGAAACTTTGTCAGAATGTTTATCCTCATAGTATCTATGACAAGTTCGAAACTGGGTCACGTCGGGTCTAAAACTAGGTCACTAGGTCAAATCATAGAAAACCTTGTGTACGCTCTAGAGGACACAGTTTTGATCCAATCTTTATGAAGCTTTGTCAGAATGTTTATATCCATAAACGCTAGGCCAAGTTTGAAACTGGGTCATGTCGGGTCAAAAACTAGGTCACTAGGTCAAATCTTAGAAAAACCTTGTGTACGCTCTAGAAGGCACAGTTTTGATCCAAAGTTCATGAAACTTAATCAAAGTTTATCCTTATAATATCTAGGATAAGTTTGAAACTGGGTCACGTCGGGTCTAAAACTAGGTCACTAGGTCAAATCATAGAAAAAACCTTGTGTATGCTCTAGAGGACACAGTTTTGATCTAATCTTTATGAAACATTGTCAGAATGTTTATCTCTATAAACTCTAGGCCAAAGCTGAAACTGGGTCATGTTGGGTCAAAAACTAGGTCACTAGGTCAAATCTTAGAAAAGCCTTGTGTACGCTCTAGAAGGCACAGTTTTGATCCAAAAGTCATGAAACTTTGTTAGAATGTTTATCCTCATAATATGTAGGACAAGTTTGAAACTGGGTCATGTCGGGTCAAAAACTAGGTCACTAGGTCAAATCAAAGAAAAACCTTGTGAACGCTCTAGAGGACACAGTTTTGATCTAATCTTTATGAAACTATTTCAGAATGTTTACTTCTATAAACTCTCGGCCAAGTTCGAAACTGGGTCATGTCGGGTCAAAAACTAGGTCACTAGGTCAAATCTTAGAAAAACCTTGTGTACGCTCTAGAGGGCACAGTTTTCATCCAAAGTTCATGAAACTTTGTCAGAATGTTTATCCTCATAGTATCTATGACAAGTTCGAAACTGGGTCACGTCGGGTCTAAAACTAGGTCACTAGGTCAAATCATAGAAAAACCTTGTGTACGCTCTAGAGGACACAGTTTTGATCCAATCTTTATGAAACTTTGTCAGAATGTTTATCTCCATAAACTCTAGGCCAAGTTCGAAACTGGGTCAAGTCGAGTCATAAACTAGGTCACTAGGTCAAATCTTAGAAATACCTTGTGTGCACTCTAGAAAGCACAGTTTTGATTCAAAGTTCATGAAACATTGTCAGAATGTTTATCCTCATAATATGTAGGACAAGTTTGAAACTGGGTCATGTCGGGTCGAAAACTAGGTCACTAGGTCAAATCATAGAAAAACCTTGTGTATGCTCTAGAGGACACAGTTTTGATCTAATCTTTATGAATCTTTGTCAGAATGTTTATCTTCATAAACTCTCGGCCAAGTTTGAAAGTAGGTCATGTCGGGTAAAAAACTAGGTCAAATCTTAGAAAAACGTTATGTAAGCACTAGAAGGCATAGTTTTGATCCAATCTTCATGACCTATGTCAAAATGTTTATTGTCCATATATCTAAGCCCCCTGTGAAACTGAGTCACGTCGGCTCAAGGTCAAATCTTAGAAAAACTTTGTGTACACCCTAGAGGGCACAGTTTTGATCCAATCTTCATGAAACTCTGTCAGAATGTTTATCTTAATGAAATCTAGGTAAAGTTTGAAACTGGGTCGTGTCGGTTCAAAAACTTGGTCACTAGGTCAAATATAAGAACGACCTTGTATACGCTCCAGAGGGCACAGTTTTGATCCAATCTCAATGAAACCGTGTCAGAATGTTTATTCTTACAATATCCAGGCCAAGTTTGAAACTGGGTCATGTCGGGTCAAAAACTAGGTCAAATATTAGTATGGTAAAAACTCTTATAAATTTTCACCAGAGCCAGTGAACTGATTAATGCTCAGGTGAGCGATTCAGGGCCACCATGGCCCTCTTGTTTATCCAAATCGCCTCAGAACTTTGGTTGCTATGGCAACTTCAAGTTTCCATTGACTTATATGGGGAAAATTGAAAATTTGCATTTATTGCTATGTCATTGCAGATATTTTGACAAAACTTTTACATAAATGTTTCTTGAGTAGATCTAGTCCTCTATCAACCACATGAAATTAATGTAGAGTGCACAGTTTGGCTGGTTGCCATGGCAACCGAAAGTTTAAAACATGAAAATATATTCATAAATCATCTCCTCAGAAACTATGCAACCAATAAAGCTCAAACTTCACAGAAAGGATTTTAGTACTAGCTTCTATAAAAGTACTGTTTTTCTTGGCAATCGCTATAGCAGTTTGGTTGCTATGGGAACTTAGTTACCATTGACTTAAAATGGCAAAATAGAAAATATGCATTTATTGCTATGCCACTGCAGATATTTTGACAAAACTTTCATAGAAATGTACCTTGAGTAGTCTTTAACAAGCCTTGTTAAATTTATGCAAATTGCGCTATTTGGCTGGTTGCCATTGCAACCGAATAGTTAAAAATAGAAAAATATTACAATATCATCTCCGCAGAAACTGTATGGCCAATAAAGCTCAAATTTTACAGAAAGAACCTTAGTACTAGCCTCTATAGAATTACTGTTTTTCATGGCAATTACTTTAGCAGTTTGGTTGCTATGGCAACTAAGACTTTCCATTGACTTATAATGGGGAAAATGGAAATTGGCAATTTTTGCTGTCTCACTGCATTTATTTAGATTTTCTTTTTACAGAAACATTTCTTGTATAGTCCTCTTTGTTCCATATGAATTTTCTCTAAATCGCTGAATTTGATTGGTTGCAATGGCAAAACATACGGTAAATTTTCGAAAAAAAAGAAAGAAAAAATGAAAAAAAAATCCTCTACTCAGAAGCCATATGGGGGATGAAGCTGATATTGTGCAAACATGTTGATGACAGAAGCCTCTACATGAATTTTGTTTTTCTTCCAACCCCATAAGAACTTTGGTTGCTATGGCAACTTATAGTTTCCATTGACTTATAATGGGAAATGTGAAGCCACGAGGAGGATGAAGCTAATACTATGCATACATATTAATAACATTAGCCTCTACCTAAAGTATGTTTCATATTATCATTGCCCATGTGAACTGGTTGCTATGGCAACTTAAAGTTTCCATAGACTTACAATGGGGAAAGCGGAAATCTGGTATTTATTTCTGTGTTACTGCAGATATTTTTATAAATGCTTTACAGAAATGTTCCTAGAGTACTGTAAAACACTTATATTTGGCGGTCACTTTATTTTGGCGATATTGGCGGAAAAGAAGAAAACCGCCAAATTAAAATGCCGCCAATTTAAACTATATCATGAAAGGAAAAACTGCAGTTAGCATAAAGCCCAGTCCCTCCGCTCTCTCATAATATCAAGGCCATTTCCGATTATATTGTGTTAGTACAATAGATTTCAAAAACAAACACGCCGGGGAAATGGAGTGTGAAAATGCTTATTTGACTTGACATGTTATGCTACTTAGTGCCCAAGCCGAGTTGATTAAATCAAAAGCAACACAAACTATTTTCGCTATAAATTATTTATAAAAAGAAATACATAACAATATATACTCAGAAGCATGAATGAAGAAATGACAATGTACAACCTGGACAACCTGGACTCAACTTGACTATTCGACAACGGCAGCAAACACTGATTTATTATTATAAATTGTTTATTTATTATCATTATTATTTTCAGAATTCACAAATCCGCCAAAATAAAAATCCGCCAAAAGGTCCATTTATAAAAACCGCCAAATTTTGCTGCCGCCAAATATAAGTGTTTTACAGTAGTCCTCTATCAGCCATATGAATTTTGCCCGAAGACCTGATTTTGATTGGTTGCCATTGCAACTGAACGACCAAATTTTAATTTTTTTCAAAACTCTTCCTCGCCATTAAGGGGAAATAAAGCTTACTTTTTTCATAAATGTTTGTGATATTATCCTCTACATAAATGGTGTGTTTTATTGCTGTTGTGCATGTTTTTTTGTTGCTGTGGCAACTTAGTTTTTCCAACATAACCTCAGTGCTCAGGTGAGCGATATAGGGCCATTGGCCCTCTGGTTTTAATTTTGCTGATCACGGTCATTTACAATAGAACTAAGTAAATAGCGAAATAAAACTAGATCTGATAACGAAACTATTGTAAGAGGCTTAGCGATACCTCATGACGATTCTTTCAGGATTTGTCATGATCCCGCGATCGTAATAATACTAACAACAATAGTGGCGTATGAATGGAGTAACAGGAAGGGGAAATAATTGTAAGTGCGTGGAAAAAGGAAAGTAAAGACAATATCAAGCATAAAATAAAATAAAAACAAAACCTGTCAGCGGGACAAGATAGCTCGCCTGACAGCGCCTTGCCCATCACCTAAAACACTTTAACGTAAAACTTAAACATTTAGCTAACGCCGACGCGGGGGTAGTACAGAGACTTCAGGTTGTGGAAAACAAGTTGCAATTGCTAAAGCTGTTGCTGTATTATGCTTAGCATTTTCACTAAAGTCAAAGCCCCAACGGGCTTGACATGCTGGCCATGTCCATCTAGTGGAGCTAAACACAACAGGTGATTTTTTTTTCCATTTTCAGTTATCTGTGAAATGCAGGTCATGCCCCTATTTGTTTGGCTGTTTTCAGTAGATCTTGTCCAGATGCATCAATGGAACAAGTTTGAAGACACTATCCCTTTTTGTTACCTAGAAACTGAGCTATCAGGTCAATATTTTTCCTTGTTTAATCATCCGTTTAATCATTCGTTAATACAGGGCATTACCTGATAAAAAATTTTCCTATGTTTAATCATCAGTGAAATGTGTGGCCTGATATGCATTGCTGCTTTTAGTATATTTTTCCCGCATGTATCTATGGAGCAAGTTCGAAATTTCTCTCCCTCGATGTTACTTAGAAACTGAAGTAAATGCAACGGTGATTATTTTTGTATGTTTAATCATCCGTGAAATATAGGTCATGGCCCAACATGCATGGCTGCTTTCAGTTTGTTTTCCCCAAGACGTATATATGGTGTATGTTTGAGTATTCTGCAACTTGTGGTTACGTATAAACTGAGCTCATCGCAAGAGGTGAATATTTTGCTAACAAGCACGAGCACATGCATGGGGATATGGGCCCACTCAAAGGATATTGCAAAAGACCACTTTGCTTTGCAAAGTCATGCTAATTAACCAAACCCATGAGCACTCTTTACTTTTCTGACAAGCGGCGATAGTGTAGTGGAAAACACCCTGGACAACCAATGCACGGGTCACAAGTTTGATCCCCTGTTTCTCTGGTCTTTCGGATGAGACATTAAACTGAGCTTCCCTTCAACAGAGCTTCCATCTTCGTATGACCTAGTTTCGGTGGGATGTTAAACCTGAGTTCACTTACTCACTCAACTCACTTTACTGTTCTGCCTCAATGTCTTCTTTTTGCAATTTTAATAGCTCAGAAAGAATTTTCTTTGTGTATTTGCTTTTGATTTTTTCAACTTTGTCACTTGTTATTTTTTGTCCTTTTGTTATTGAAATTTGAATGTCCAGTACATTTTCTCCTGCAGATACATCATTCTTGGTGGCGATTGCATCCATGGAAATGGTCTTAATGTAATTTTCTTTTTGCTTTCTTGGTAAACCTGAAGAGTAAGAGATATACATAATGAAACTCTCAAGATACCCAGGCTGGTCCATTTAAGAACAAATTCAACTAAATATGTATCAACATAACATAGTCAGGTGGCGGAATCGAGAAAAGAGCTCTAGAAAATGAGTTTGTGGGCACTTTCGCGACATGACTGGCACCCATGCTAAAATACTTGCCAATATGTCCTCGTTTATTTTTGCCAGTTGCCAAACCTGGTTGCCTATTATGTACCGTATAAACGAGGTCAAAGTTCATTAAGTGCAAAATCACGAAAAACTGTTTAGAAAATGGTTATTGTACATTTGGGGTATAAATATCACCGCAGTTAAATGCTGAACACATTGAAAACCTCGTGCGACAATTTTTAAAGCATACTTGAACAATTTCTATCCAATTGAAACTGTGTTTGTGTCCGTCTGTACACTTATTTGCTGAAAATACATGCATTCATACATATAACTTTAATATTTTATAAATCAAGGACTACACTGCATAAATATATAAACAACGCTTTTAAATTGGTAAATTTCATCTTTATAAGCAAGCTATTAATATTTCTATGTCACAGGGTATAGGTTAGGTAAATCATACACTTGTACTGCCTTGCGGTACAAGCCGGCTTTTATAGCGACGTGTAGAGTGCTCGACTTTAGATCCAAAGGTCCCGGGTTCGATTCGCGGCCCCGGCGTGAGAAGAACTAAAGAGGACTTGTGTAGCAAATGCGGAAAAAAATAATAACTTCTGAAAATGTACCCAAAATATAGCAAAACGTCTTTCTACAATTTAGTCACTGATGTCTGGGTTTACTTTTAATACCCCACCACACTTTAGTGGACGGGTGTTATGTTGCACCTTCCAGTGTCTGTCGGTCTTTCCGTCACACCATTTCCAATCGATAACTTGAGTATTTATTCACAGATTATTTTTTTCAAATTTCGCATACATATTGTTATCAGGAATGACATTTTAACAGACTGCCCTTTTTCGTATTGGAAACATGGTTTCTGTCCTGTTATTCCTTTACTGTTTAAGATATCTGAATGAAACTTCACAAATATGCTTAACATCAAAGGTTACATATTCTGACTATGAACCGTCACTCTTACCTTTCCAGCTCGTGAGTTATCTGCCCTTGATTGATCTGATTTTTTTACCTGTAGTTCCTTTACTATATGAAATATCTGAATGGAACTTCACAGCTATTCTGTCTAAGAACCGTCACTCTTACCTTTCCAGTTTGTGAGTTATCCGCCCTTGAGAGGTCTGAAAAATGGTTTTTGACCAGTAGTTCCCTTTCTATAAGGAATATCTGAATGAAACTTCACAGATATGTTTCACATCAAAGGTTACATATTGTGACAAAGAACAGTCACTCTGACCTTTCCAGTTTGTGAGTTATTTGTCTTTGCTGGATCTGAAAAATGTATTTTTTTACCGGTAGTTCCCTTTCTAAATATAATACCTGAATGAAACTTCACAGATATGTTTCATATCAAAAGCTACATTCTGACTAAGAACTGTCCCTCTGACCTTTCCAATATGAGAGTTATCTGCCCTTGATAGATCTGAAAAATGCTTTTTGACCTGTAGTTCCTATACTCTATGGAACATCTAAGAAACTTATTATTACTGATATGTTTAACACCATAGAATAAGACACGGAGTGTCTCAGCTCAAAGAAACGCTTTACAGCCTGATCTAAATCTACGCTGGTCAGAATGCCTCATATTGTTGAGTAGTTTATACTAATATCTGTTTGCAGTAAGGACATCATATCTCTGTCTATCCCAATTCTGTTTAGCCATGATATATCTCACAAAATAAGTTACGATGCCCAACAGTGGTGGGGTATCAAGCAGTGCCTGCGGTGCTCTTATTCTTATTTTTTTATTATTATTAATTTTTTTCGTTTTTGTCGCACCTGCTTTAGCAAGGTGCGATATAGGCGTCCGGTTTTCCGTCCGTCAGTCCGTCCGCCCGTCCGTCCTTCCGTTCACAATTTACGTCGACCCTAGCATATTAATCCATTCAAATGACTTATTCTCTGAAACCACTGCATCCATGGTTCTCAAATTTCACATGCAGTATGATCAGACAGCAGGGCTTCAGAATGGTAAAATTCAGGGGGGTCGAGAATCCAAGATGGCTGCCGTTACTAAAAATAGCAAAACCATTAAAATCAACATTTTCTCCAGAACCACTTGGTATATTTGGCTAAAATTTTGTATGAGGCATAAGTTGGATCTTGGTATTCAGAATTATCAAAATGAAAACAATCTGTAGCGTAATTAGGTCACAGTGACCTTACGTCGACCCTAGAATAATTTACGTCGACCCTAGCATTTAAGTCCATTCAAATGACTTTTTCTCTGAAACCTTTGCATCCATGGTTCTGAAATTTCACATGCAGCGTGATCAGACTGCAGGGCTTCAGAATGGTAAAATTCAGGCGGGTCGAGAATCCAAGGGTTGAGAATCCAAGATGGTCGCCGTTACTAAAAATAGCAAAACCAATAAAATTAAGTTTTCTCCAGAACCACTTTGTATATTTGGCTGAAATTTTGTATGAAGCATAAGTTGGACCTTGGTATTCAGAATTATCAAAATGAAAAACATCTGTAGCGGAATTAGGTCACAGTGACCTTATGTCGACCCAAGAATAATTTACGTCGACCCTAGCATTTTAGTCCATTCAAATGACTTATTCTCTGAAACCACTGCATCTATTGTTCTCCAATTTCACATGCAGCATGATCAGACTGCAGGGCTTCAGAATGATAAAATTCGGGCGGGTCGAGAATCCAAGATGGTCACCGTTACTAAAAATAGCAAAACCATTAAAATTAACTTTTTTCTCCAGAACCACTTGGTATATTCATTGAGTTCTTCATGTGAAGGCACACAGCAGGTGCGACATAGCATTCTGCGGAATTCTTGTTCTTTTCTGTTTTTTTTTTTTGTTTTTTTTCAAATTCAAAAGGGACTTCATTGCTGAAATGATTGAATAACTGTTCTCTCTCTCTTTCTCTCTCAAACAGACACACACAAACACACGATAAACTAAATTTTAAAAGTGTTAACAACAATCAAATGAGCCGCAACACGACAAAACCAACAAAGTGGCATGTGCGCCCGGCGAAGACTCTCATTAGCCTGGGCACCCGCCTTGCCTGATCAGAATCTTCATTATGCGCTGAAGGCTAAGGGTCGAAGCTAGCTCCATGCGGACAGCGAAGACTGATCAGAGTGGGTGGATGCCCAGGCTGACGCGAGTCTTCGCTGGGCGCATATGTCAGTTTGTTTGTTTAGTCGTGTCGCGGCTTAAATGATCCACATCCACTGAGTTATGAAACGTAAAAAGAGTCAGTTGTTTGGTAACTGCGACTTTTTGTTTCGTAGAGGCTCTTATTTTCGTTTTGTAACAACCATTGTATATACATAGTTAACCATGGTGTGAGAGAAACACCAGAGGTGATTGCAGTATCCAGTAGAATGAACATGTGATGGCTGAGTGCACACTGCACACTCCCATGTGACGAAAGTTTACTCTTCCATGCAAACGTACCTTCGTCGGCATCCAACATGAACACTTTTGTTGCAGCTTGAGCACATTTTTCTGGAACGACGCCTTCTTCCGATACGCCGGTTACCGCAGACGACGCAGTCTTTGGACTTTCCACCTGCAATCG
The DNA here is from genome assembly GCA_963989385.1 of Ctena decussata. Lineage (NCBI taxonomy): Eukaryota > Metazoa > Mollusca > Bivalvia > Lucinida > Lucinidae > Ctena > Ctena decussata. The sequence continues at coordinate 33,820,774 of OZ022508.1, read as the reverse complement.
TTAAAATGTTTCAAAATGACCTGTGATATACATATGCATGAGTAAATATTACGAAATATATATTTTTATTTAAAACATTTTCAAATGTGTGTGGTTGAAGGTTCAGTAATACAGAGTCTCTTCAGATTGCTTAGGGGCAGTCAGGATTTGTACTAAAAGTTGTTGAAACAATTATCAAAACCCATTTTCAGGTAGTTCACGAGTCAAACACAATTCTAATGCACTTACAAATATAACGCGACGTCTGATTGGATAACGTCAAAAATTTGCGACAGTATATTCTGCGATATACTGTCGCAAACCCGACGTCATTAAGAAACGTCGCTTCTCATTTGCTGACGTATGGTTTTACGCTGCTGAAAGCATTCGCTGTGGGTATAAAGTAGTAGACTTTGAAAGGCGAAATATGATAAAGTGCATAAGAATGGGGATAACTGTATTGAAAATTGTCATTTGGGGAGGTAAATCGTCGGTTTTTATGGTCGCAAATTTCCGACCATAAAACCGACGATTTACCTCCCCAAATGACAATTTTGAGTACAGTTATCCCCTAATTGTATGACTTCAGAATCACAAATACGGCACTGACTCTAAATTACATAACAACCTCTCAGCACTTTAGTTCATGCGTCGTTCGTACAACATTTAAACAAGACATGTTAATATTGCCAGGCAAGTCTTTACCTGCGATCAGCGTACCTACGAAATATTGCTGAACGTAAAACCTTTTTCTATGCAATGTCCCTTGTAAGTGGGGACCCTCTTATCTATAATAGAGGAGAGAAATCTGAGGAATTTGTCTTTCTTCTCAGCAGATCCGAGGAAGAAACCCTACGTAAAAAGGAGACTGTAACCCGCTGAGGTTCGGTTGTGCGGGGGCGGGGGGGGGGGGGGGTGGCATCGGTACGTAAATCGAATCACACACACACAAACACACACAGAATGGAAACAACAAAAGAAATCTTATACACAATGGAGGACTCAGGGTGCCCCGTACTGCGGACATGGATACGTTCCGCTGAGGTGCTGGGGTGAAACAGAGAGAGAGAGAGTTAATTCATTCCAGTGTTGACCTCTGGAGAGACTAACAAACCTAAGGTATACATGTATTATTATGATATGTAATTCAAAGCAAATAGGGGATAAGCAAACTCTCATAAAAGTAGATCACAACCAAGTGAGCCGGCTATTTTATAAAGTCTCTAATCATTGTTTTATAATTGAGCTGCGACGCGAGAAAACCAACAAAGTGGTTGTGCGCCCAGCGCAGACTCAGATCAGCCTGGGCATCCGCCCAATTTGATCTGACTCTTCGTTAGGTGCTCAAAGGGTAGCTAAGGGACCAGGCTTCCTCCATGCGTACAGCGAAGACTCTGATCAGACTGGGCGGATGCCCAGGCTGATCTGAGTCTGCGCTGGGCGCACAACCACTTTCTTGGTTTTGTCGTGTCGCGGCTCAATTCTTGATTTATACTTATACTTTCATTACTGAGGATTTCTGGAATTTTGAAATTTTGGCAAGTCAGTATATTTTTTTTTTTTCGAAAAAAAGAGGAAGGGGCGTTCATTACAGCCGGGGTGTTCAATAGGATTAATATGGTACTTCTTTAGGCAGATATTTATAGTGTGCCAGAACAATACCTTCAATTATTACTAATAGTGGAGCAAATTTGATTGCATAAGTGGCCTAGAAAAGGAAGATAGTGGTCTACGGAGTGTAACATTTGTTTTTATATATCAAAATGACCGTCTGGGTCTCTAGTTTTCAAATTCAGCGTTTGCCACCTTGGCAAACCTTGCATAAATCTGTAGTGGCCAGTTATTTACGTTACCCCTTTAAATTTTGAATATCAAAAATATTTATTGAAGTCAATAAGTAATGTGTTTAAACTATATAAATGTATCAAATCTAAATATTTTCTGTAAGAACAGTTAATATGCTATAAATTAGGCTGCTCAGAAAACAGTTCAGAACTTTGGTGTTGTTACTTTCGTTACAATATATCATGTACCCCTAGGAAATTTAAAATTGGAACTTAAGTTGTTGCATTTTACAAATGCTCTAATACAATAAGGCCCAAAATGATCATTTTTACTTACTATTCGATTGGCCCTTTTCAGTGCGTTTCTAGCCAAACAAGTATGAGACCTCTAGCTTTTATACTTTGTCAACCACGTCCTGTTGAACAGTTACGCCTATTCCCTGTTTTGGGCTGAAAAGTCATTTTTCGTATAATTGTTCGTACAAAAAATGGCTAATAACCAATTCAAACTTGAGAAATTGGGACCTTTTGACAAAAAGATCATGTTAACCATTGTATAACACAAAAGCCTAAAATTATTTTTGACCTTACAACACATTTTAGCCAGAGTAACGTACTTAACAGATTAAAATGTTTGCGTAAAGCGTCTATCATTCCCGCCAGAAAAAAAAGCTCTTTTCAAATTCTGACTTTTAAACAACGCAGTTGTGATATATATGCATATTATCTATTGTAAAATGAAAAATCTTTGCATCGTTTAATAAACTAATCGGACAGCAAACAGTGTTATTTACATGACATGCAAAGATGAGATTGTCCTAAAACTAGAAAAGAAAACCTTCGTGAATTAATCTATCAACAGAACACTTCTATTTTTTCCATTAATATCCAAATGACATTAAAAATAACACATCATATACTGAACAAAAATAAAAACTTGACGGTTTTTATTTCTTAATTCCGACCAGGCTAGCAAATTTGTAATGTATATATGGATTTTTTCGAGTTGGACAGACGTCGGATTACTTAAATCATGAAAAATTATTGGTAAATTTTTGTCCTGTTCGGAGTTATCTAACTTAATCCTAATTTAATAATTTAGAACAGAACTTTAATTTGCGCATGCGCAGAAGGAAGTTCTCTTGTGCGCAATAAACAGTAGTTCCAGTACGCTCAGAAAACACTTTAAACGCTTATGTTCATTGTAATCACAACCTGAAAATAACGTTTAAAGTTTCAAAACTTTCGGATTATCTCCCTTTGAATTAAACATATAGAGATTTTTGAGATGCCATATCTTCCATACCAATGCATCTTTCTTGTTATTTTTATCGAGATTTTTTGGACTGTCTTGCAAACTCAATGTCTTTATTACTGAATTCATTTGAAAGCCATTTCCTAAACTGCCATAAAGACTTTAATGTGTAATGGGATTTCCATTGAAACTGAATTTCTGACATCATAATGGTTTGGACTCAGGTTTTTCGTCTGGTCCTCACGGCCTCCTACTCGACCGTGCATCGGCATAATTTTAGATTATGAGTTCATACAGATTGGATTTAATAATGGAAAGGCATTGCCAACAGAATTGTTAACATTGAAGCAGACTTTAACAATGTTAAATTCGGTAATTGTTTAGTTTTGAGCATAGAAAACAGAAAAGTACCCCTGTGACGTTTACAATAGGCCCAGTTTTGCTGGATCTAAAGAATCTTGAATTTTGTGTGACTATGATATTACAATATGATTACATTTTCTTAAATTAAAAGAATTTCCATGTTTCACATTTTCCCGACTACCGTAGGATGCAAAATAGCGACTGTCAAGTTTTTATTTTTGCTAAGTATATGAATTTACTAATCAGAACTTTTTGTTTTGTACTCAGAAACGTAACGTTTGTAACCATTATTTGAAAACAATCACCGAGATTATGTGTTGTTACTGAAAAAATATGCCTCAAACTCATTAGTTGTTTTTAAATATTTTTAAAACGGCACTTTAGACTGGTTAAAACCCACCCTATGTAATTTATCAGTGAAATGTCCACGGCGATGCATCCGTTGTTGTGTAACGATGTTATAGTTTGTGTTGGCCACTTATCTGTAGGGTTCGAAAAATTGATTTGTTTTGTCTGTTTATTTGCCATCATTCTGATGTATATAAAAACAGAAAGAAAGAAGGTGAAAATATACATTTTGTGTGCCTGGGTGTGCTTGATGAAAGCTAGCTTGTTGACATCTGCATGGAATGGGCGCACGTATATTCTGCTACCCACTAGTATCGTTTGAGTACTTGTTGTATGCTTTATGTTACTATTTTAGTTTGGTGTTGTGGGAGGGTTGTGGCACTAGTTGGATCAGTTTCTGATCGTTGCCCTTTTACACTTCTTTACCTGTAATGACCTTTTCCTATAAAAGCAATATATGAAACCATAGTTTAATTACTTTTAGCCGTATAGAATATATTAAAAACGAAGTAACGAATATAACAGTTTAAAAAGAAAAAGTTATTTTACCCCACTGCTGCTAGTGTCAAGTGGCATGTGGCTAAGGTAAAATGCTTCCTTGTACTATATGTTCTGGTCATTTGGAATCATCTGGGCTCTTTCTGAGTTAGTTTGAAAAAGGATATAGCTGGTGCTAGGTGGCATTGGCAGTGTCACAACATTACATTCCTTATTTAAACAGAGGTTGCTGTTATTTTTTGTGATTCATCCCTTGCTTCCAGAGACTCATCCTTCAGAATTTAACTTTTGTATCAGTTTTTATCAGTCTTAGAATTTAAGGTGATGGGATACAATTTCACGTAGGTTATTCTGCCAATTTTACTTTGGCCTCCTTTCTTAATGGGAAAAAACTTTTAAAAAGAATTTGCTGCTGTAAAAAAATGTTTCCTTTAAGAGCAGACCATGTTTGGAAGTGTTATAGCTTTCTCAGAAGCGAATAGGAAACATATACGGAAATGAATATTGTTTCTTTCTAACAAATTGCAGTAAAGCACTGAGGTGTGTCCTTTCACATTAATACAGTATTATTACAAAGATCATGTTGAAGCGAGGAACACACACGAGAAAGAACATAGAAGACTCAGTTTAACTAATTTCTTTCAAAATTGGATGATATTGCCTAGAGGCACGTATAAGATGATTATGACATATTGTTATTACTTTAAAATCATTATCAAATTGCCTTTTAAACTGAGTCAATGATAATTCACTTACTTTGACTTCTTGGTTTGGTATTTAAAAAGGTAAAGTATACAACATACAAACGATTTGTCAGATTAGATTTATGATTTTTAATGATTTTTTTTTATTTTTAATGATATTTTCTGTTTGATATGATGCAATAAGGTGTCCCTAGTACCTGCTTCAGCTTAACTGGCTCAAATTGAGCCTAGATGATTCCAAACATAATTTTCAATATGACGAAGTACGGGGAAGCTTTCCACAGTAGCTCAACGGTACTTTACTGTAGCTGCAGCAGGAAAAAACTACACACACTTTTTAACCTGTTATGTACGTTACTTTGTTGAAAATGTATGCTACAAGGCATCTTTGGGTTTATGCATTGTTTTTATAGAAAAGGTAAATTAGAGTAAAGGGGCAATGAGCAGGAATTAATGTTATCTTTGCAACAACCCTACCACGATACCAAACTGGAAATAGCTGCAGTGATCTCCCCAGACCATTAAGGCATGTCGCTTGCAACATGCCTTCCTCTTCAAATTACCTTTGCAACATGCCTTAATTTCCAATAAAAAGTATTAAACTGATATCATTTTCATTTTTTAGCCAGTAAAGTTGTTTTAAATGTATTAAGGATCATCATTAAATTATTTATAATGTAAATTTAGGCCAATTTGACAAAATATTGCCATATTAAGGATTTTAAAAATTTATCAACAACTCAAAATCTGATTTTTGTGCTAAAAGCAACATGCCTTCCGAAATTTCTGGGGAGAACACTGAGCTGCATAAAGATATAAGACAAGTAGTAAGACGATACTAGCAGCTAGCCAGATAAACATGCAGCCCCTTACAAGTTCATGGGTACAAAGCTAGCCTTAATCAAACAAAATTAGGCATACAAAATTTTCATCTATTTTCTTTCCTTTTCCATATATGCCAGTTATACACCAGAATGACGGCAAATATACATATGAAACAAATTGAGTTTTCGAAGACGACAGATAAGTGGACAACACAAACTATGACATAGATACACCAGAATTGATGCTCCACCTTGGGGCTGTCAATAATGAGTTACATGAGTGGATTTAAACCGGTCGTTCTAAAAATATTTTTACTCAAAATAATAAAGGTTACGCATATTTGGCAGTAGCAATATTTATTCTCGGGGAGTTTTTTTCAAATGTTACAAACGTTATCTTTCTGAATACAAAACTGTAAGTTACTAGAAGTTATTTGATATTTTGTGGTTAAGGCCTATCGGAACCAGAATTTTATGGTGACTTAGTATACAAATTCAAAAAGATTAAAGGTAGGACTGATTTTTCTGATCAATTCCGAAAAATAATAATACGTCACAAACGTATTGGCTATAATTTAAATGTTATGCGACAGTCTGCATGCTTAGTGATTAACCCAATCACGGTTGATAGCTTTGCTGCACTCTTTAATTGCACACCGGGGGATCGGTCGTCAGACTCTATGATGGCCCCGACCTAAAGCTATATATTTTAGTTGGTTGGGACCGGAGCCTTTTTGTCTGTTGCTTGGTCCACCGGGGCTCAACTGGTGACCTTCTTTTGCTTCAGATTTCCAGTGGGGTTGTTTGGCAGGACAGGGATCTCCACCTGTCAGACGGCCCGTTGTATCTGTTGAGTCCTTGTCTTTGCTTCTTCATGGTGTTGAAATTTGATTTATGTGTTTACCGTGATGATTCATTGACGAGTTAGAGGGTTATCATGCGAACCGAACAACCAACTAAATGTTTTGTACCACTTCAGAAACTGAGGGTGAGGTTGGGCCTGTAAAATCGATTTAAGCCCCCCCCCCCCCCCCCCCCGCAGTAATTCATTACTGACCGTTCCAAGGCGGTAGTTCTGTTGTGGTTCTTTGTTGCCTGTTTTTGGTGTCAGAGTTTCTGTGATGTTTTACCTTATGTATGTTATTATTATTTTTGGTTCGGTTTGGGTTGCTGAGTGGCCACCTTTTGGGAACAAGCTGCTCACTCGGTTGGCCATATGTTCTCTGTATCTTGATTATTTGTAATCTTAGTTGTTTCCAACTATGGTTTGAGGGCTGGATTTGGATTTTGATTGTTTCAGTTCCTGGTCTTTGCATACTTTTTACTCTTGTTTAAACTTTCAAAGTTATTTGGATATAAATGAAAAATAATTTCATGTACAGATTAACTCATGAAGGCTTCGTTTGCACATCAGGGCAATCTGAGCATTGCATGTCAAGTAAATTACACTGTTTTCCGTCTTTGTAGGCGACTACTATGCATAAATTTCATTTTACGATAAACAATAAACATATTTATCACAACTGCGTTGTTTCAAAGTCAGAATTTGAAAAGAGTGTTTTCCTGATGTGAATGACAGACGCTTTACGCAAACATTTTAATCTGTTAAGTACGTTACCCTGGCTAAAATGTGTTGTAAGGTCAAAAATAATTTTTAAGCAATTGTGTTATATCATGGTTAACATGATCTTTTTGCAAAAGGCCCCAATTTGTCAAGTTTAAATTGGTTATTAGCCATTTTTTGTACGAACAGTTATACGAAAAATGACTTTTCAGCCCAAAAACAGGGAATAGGTGTAACTGTTCAACAGGACGTGGTTGACAAAGTATAAAAGCTAGAGGTCTCATATTTGTTTTGCTGGAAACGCACTGAAAACGACCAATCGAATAGTAAGTAAAAATGATCTTTTTGGGCCTTTTTGTATAGGAGTCTTTGTAAAATGCAACAACTTAAGTTCCAATTTTAAATGTCCAAGGGGTACATGATATATTGTAACGAAAGTAACAACACCAAAGTTCTGAACTGTTTTCTGAGCAGTCTAATTTATAGCATATTAACTGTTCTTACAGAAAATATTTAGATTTGATACATTTATATAGTTTAAACACATTTCTTATTGACTTCAATAAATATTTTGATATTCAAAATTTAAAGGGGTAACGTAAATAACTGGCAGCTACAGAGTTATGCAAGGTTTGCCAAGGTGGCAAACGCTGAATTTGAAAACTAGAGACCCAGACGGTCATTTTGATATATAAAAACAAATGTTACACTCCGTAGACCACCCCCTTGAAAGATAGCCCATCAAGTTTGCTCCACTATAATGCGACGTGGCGTCTTGTGCATAGTCTCTGCTGTACTCGATCATTTCCATTGGGTTTGTCTCGTAAATATTATCCCGAAAGCTCTTTCATTACCTCTCTTGAAAATTTCAGAAACATTTTAATTGCCCGATCAGAGGTGTTCTCTTTGTATAAAATGAAAGCATTCAATAGAACCCGATGAATGATGTGTATCATCAGTCTTTTCCACACCTTCAGTGTTTTTCTTTGTGACTCATAAAACGACAGCATCATGTCCGAATCATCAACTCCACCCATATTTTTATCATACAGCTTAACCATCTTAGGTTTGTTTTGTATGTTATCTGCATTGGAGAGTGTCGACAAAAGTCTCACAGGCTTTTTAGCCCCCACATGATTCTTGAATGCGAGAAGCAGCACTCGTTCCTGTCTCACGTAGTAGGACTCTCCCGCCTGTGCTGTAGGATATCTTATTGATCTTGGCATTGGTCGGTTGCCCTCAAAGTGCCGGTTACCGGTAATGAGTGTTCGTTTTTCCAATAACTTTTCTGCAAGTTCGATACTGGTGTAAAAGTTATCAAATACAACATGATAATATTTATTCTCCAGACTGTAGACACTGAGCAATTTTCAAACCACATTTGTTCCTTCTGACTGTCCTGCTGGTGTTGGCCGGAATCTTTTACCTAAATAACAGTCCATGTGCATGATGTATCCAGTTGCACTTTCAGCTAGAACCCAGAACTTGACTCCAAATTTCGAAGCCTTCTTAGGGATGTTGTGTTATTGTTTAATGTCCACGGTAAAAAGCTATGGTCACGTCAGGACGGTCAGTTAACCTAACCACACTATTCCTGGGCAGGCTTAGACCTCCTAAGCTGTTAACCAGTACTTAGTGCACTTATTTGACCAGTAACTGACAACTGCCCTTCTTGAATCAGCGGAAGGAGAAATGAAAGTAAGTGGCCGGACCGGGTATCGAACCCAGAACCTCTGGCTTATAAGTCAGACGCCCTACCGACGGCGCTTCGCGGCCCGGCTTCTTAGGGATGTATAGCGCCCAAACCGGGGATCGATCTAACGACCCCAAGATTATAAAGCGTGCACACAGCCACTAGGCTTAAAGGTCCGGACCAGTTAGACTGGTCAGTTATCCACTCTATATACCTATATACATATCTACACATCATTAATTGGCCATACTACTACAGCTCAAATAATGGCACCAGGGTCCACAATGTCCCCACAGCAGGGAGTCCAAGGTTTGAACCATAGAACTACATAGAAAAATATTCAAAATATTTTTCTTCAGAACCGCAATGCTCAGATGCTTGAAATCTTGTATGTAGCATTGCCTAGTAGTTTTTTACCAAGTTTGTCTGAATGCTTGCCCCAGAGTCCAAAATGGCCCCACAACAGGGAGTCCTAGGTTTGAACCATAGAAATACAAAGAAAAATCTTAAAAAAAATCTTCTTCTACAGAGCTGAAAGAGTCAGATGCTTGAAATTAGGTATGTAGCATTGCCTTGTAGTCCTTTAACAAGTTTGTTCAAACGGTTGCCCAAGGGTCCAAAATGGTCCCACGGAAGGCACTCCTAGGTTTGAACCATAGAAATACATAGAAAAATATTCAAAAATCTTTTTCTTCAAATTCGCAAGGCCCAGATGCTTGATATATGGTATGTAGCATTTCCTAATAGTCTTTTAACAAGTTTGTTCAAATGGTTGCTCCAGGGTCCAAAATAGACCCACAGCAGGGAATCCTAGGTTTTAACCATTGAAATACATAGAAAAATATTCAAAAATCTTTTTTCTTCAGAACTGCAAGGTTCAGTTAATTGAAATTTGGTATAAGGCATTGTCTAGTAAACCTCTACAAAGTTTGTTCAAATGGTGGCCATAGGAGCCATTACGGCCCTGCCCGAAGGGTGTCCAGGTTTTGAACTATAGAAATACATAGAAAAAAATTCAAAAATCATCTTCTTTAGATCCACATGACACAGATGCTGAAAATTTTGGTATTAAGCATTGCCTAGTTGTCCTTTATTACTGTTGTTCAAATGCAGGTCCCAGGATCGAAAATGACTCCGCGGCAGAGAGGTCTGGGTTTTTACCATAGAAATACATAAAAAAATATTCAAAACCTTCTTCTTTGGAAGTTTGAAATTTGGTATGAAGCATAGCCTGGTGGACCTTTAGCATGTTTGTTCAAATGGTGGGCCCAGGGTCCAAAACCGTCCTGAGGCAGGGGGGCTTAGGGTTCGAAATTCTAGGGTCGTGCCCTAAGTTGGGGTCAGAGGTAAAAAATGCCATTGGAGGAAATCTCCCGACAAACGACAGCATTGTCTTTAGTAAACAAGGTACATTTTATAACATACAGAAGTAAAATTTGACTTTCTTGTTTGAATGCTTCACATTGACACTATCTTTTTAAATAGATGATGTAGCACCAAAACGAAGTAAAATCCCAAACAGCAACATATGATATATTCAACATTTTAAGATACGAACAACTTCTTAAGGTGGTGATTTGTGGTATATACAAAAATGTCAATAAAATGCTGAAAATACAACAGATCTTCCCAAAACTTAGCAGATGCCTTCTTTATGTTGTTTCTTACAGTTTAGAATACAAAAATGCAGGACATGTTGATGTTAATAAGGATTTATATAAGAAAAGATCAAAGGGTAATTTTGTGCGAATAAATCTAAAAAATGACAATCATTATTGAAAATGTAACTAGGTCTGAACATAAATTAATGTATTATGAAGAGCGTCCTAGCAATTATTCATTCCACTTTCTTTGCACGTTATCAGGCTGCGCTGATAAAAACAGAAGCCTTTTCCTCAAATGTCTGACCATGTATATAAGTGCATGTATAGTGCTTGCATTCATTAATACAGGTAGGTCAGGTATACCTATATCATACTCACAGTATAAATATTACATTACAATGACCAAGACAGGTATATTATTGAAATCATTCAACCCTGAAAACAGACTCTGCTATGTATTTTTGAGACAAATATTTGGACACAGGCCACATCTTTTTTATCTGCGCAGCCTGATAACGTGCAAAGAAAATGGAAAAAATAATTGCTAGGACGCTCTTCATAATACATTAATCTATGTTCAGACCTGGTTACATTTTCAATAATGATGGTCATTTTTTAGATTTATTCGCACAAAATTACCCTTTGATCTTTTCTTATATAAATCCTTTTTAACATCAACATGTCCAGCATTTTGGGATTCTAAATTGTGAGAAACAACATAAAGAAGGCATCTGCTAAGTTTTGGGAAGATCTGTTGTATTTTCAGCATTTAATGCAGATTTTTGTCTTTGCCCCAAATCAGTGAAAATCACCACCTTAAGTTCAAGCCAGACGACTCTGAATTTGAGCTCTCCATTTAGTAACTTTTGACGATGAATCCAACTCCTTAAAAGAAATTGAGGAGGTGGACACAGACAGAAATGGACACTTCGAGGATCAGATGATCATAGCATGACCATCAATATCATCATTATTCTATGAGGTTTAAAGGTATCTAACTTATGAAAATTTAAAGAGTAACTACACTTCAGGAACTAACTGAATCAGATCACAAACCCTATCCCCAACATCAAAGGGAAAGATTGACAAAGACATCCCAACAAACAATAAATTACAAGTGAGAAGCCGAGTCAGCAGCTCTTTCCCAAATAGGTGGCAACTCAGCTATCTTTAGTTAACTAAATAATTTAGACCAACAGAAGGATAACAACAGACTTAGCAAATTATACGAAAAACATTTAACAACTATTTTTACCTATTTTCTATTTTTATTTTAGAAGGGTCAAAATGATAACACAATAATTTAAACAGCACCGAACATAAAACAAATGCGACCGCAACGAAAGTACCGCCTTGGGACGGTCAGTAATAGCTACTGGGGGTGGGGGGTTAAACCGGTTTTACTGGGCCCAAACCTTTACCCTCACCCTCCGCCGCATGTTAATTTCAGAAACCATATGTTTATAGCTTACAAAAATAGTCTTATTAATTTTTTGAGCCAAATTTGTGCAGTACCTCTCCTTTACCAAGTTTGTTCAAACCTGAGGGTTTGAACCATGGAAATACATAGAAAAATCTTCAGAAAGCTTCTTCTTCAGCACTACATAGCCCAGATGCTTGAAATTTGGTTTATAGCATTGCTTGGTAGTCCTTTACCAAGTTTGTTCAGATGGTTACCCCAGGGTCCAAAATGGTCCCATCTTCTTCAGAACTGCATGGCTCAGATAATTGAAATTTGGTATGTAGCAGTTTTAGTGGACCACTACAAACTTTGTTCAAATGTTGGCCCCAGGGTCTACAACGGCCCTGCGCGAAGGGGATCCTGGGTTTGAACAATAGAAATACATAGAAACATATTCAAAAACTTTGGAATTTAGCATTGCCTAATGGTCCTTTACTAAGTTTGTTCAAATGCAGGTCCCAGGGTCCAAAATAGCCCCGCGACAGGGAGTCCTGTGTTGGAACCATATAAATACATAGAAAAGTTTCAAAATCTGCTTCAGAACCACTAGGCTCAGATGCTTGAAATTCGGTACGAAGCATTGCCGGGGGACCTTTACCATGTTTGTTCAAATGGTGGTCCCAGGGTCCAAAACGGCCCTGAGGCGGGGGTTTTGGGTTCGAAAATAAAATATACTGAAAAATCATCTTCTCTAGAATTGCTAAGCTCTGATGTTTGAAATTTAATCAATGTCTCATATTTTGACAGTTTCAAACTATCACGTTTGTTCAAATGATGACCCTAGTTTGACGTTTGTTATTTTTGCTCGGGTGAGCGATTCAGGACCTCTTGTTTCCTGGTTACCCGTAGAGCAATGCAATATAAACAAAAGCGGTACAGTGAATGAGACTCCACGGCTGTACGTTGTTTTTTTTTATCATTTTTTTCATTGTTTATGAAATCGGAAGTAAGTCATTTTGTTTGCAACTTAAAGGCCCAATTGCTCTATCAGCATGAAAAATTTTATCGCGAGGTATCGCTGCAAGCTTCTCGCCATAGTTTCGTCATTGAAAATGACCGCAATTAGCCAACTTGAAACCTATAAAAAAATCAATGCGTTTCCTATAAACTAGAAGTTGTCCAACTTGTCGAGCCCGCTGTTTGCGATAGTGACCTATAATTATGTCAAAACTAAGTTACTATTTCATTCTAGAAAGAAGCCAAACAACATACTGTTTGGACAGCATATTTCTTCTTTTTTTTTACATTTTCACAAAGGAAAATAGGTAGAAGCGATGACCTAGACAAGCTCTATGTATGAAAATTATATTATCTGACCTTCAAGTGTGACCTTGATCTTGGACATAGCATAACAAATACTTCACTTGACACTTCCACTTATCAAGAAGAACAGTTGTGCAAAATTATTTTGAAATCCATGCGTAAATGTAGAATAATGGTTGGGACAAGCTCAACTTATGACGATTTTATCATTTGACCTTCAAGTGCGACCTTGACCTTCCTGAAATTTTTTTCAAATGGTACTTCTACTCATCAAGGAGAACAATTGTACAAAACTACTATGAAATCCATGCATAAATGTAGAGGTAATGGCTCAGACTAATTCAATTTATGACCAGTTTATCATTTGACCTTCAAGAGTGACCTTGACCTTAGACCTACCTGAACAAATGTTTCAAATGGACTTTGACTTATCAAGAAGAACAATTCTGTCTAATTATTTTGAAATCCATGCATAAATGTAGAAGTCATGGCTCGGACAAGCTCAATATATGGCCATTTTATCATTTGGCCTTCAAGTGTGACCTTGACCTTGGACCTACCTGAAAAAATGTTTCAAATGGCACTTTGACTCATCAAGTAGAACAATTGTGCCAAATTATTTGAAATCCATTCCTAAATGTAGAAGTAATGGCTTAGACAAGCTCAATTTATGGCCATTTATCATTTGACCTTCAAGTGTGACCTTGACATTGGACCTACCCGAATAAATGTTTCAAATGGCACTTTTACTGATCAAGGAGAACAATTGTGCTAAATTATTTTGAAATCCATGCATAAATGTAGAAGTAATGGCTCGGACAAGCTCAATTTATGGCCATTTTATCATTTTGACCTTGAAGAGTGACCTTTACCTTGGTCCTACCTGAACAAATGCTTCAAATGGCACTTCTACTCATCAAGAAGAGCAATTGTGCCTTATTATTTTGAAATCCATCTGCAAATGCAGAAGTTATGGCCCGGACAAATCCAATCCGGACGGACGCACTAAAGCACATATTCACGCACTAACACCGAACTGAAGTTGTAACAACTATGTCTCACCGCAATCGGGCTCGACAAAAAGATTCGAAAATTTATTTGGGTCATTTTAGTTGCCAACTACTTTCAATTTCATAAACAATGAGAAAATGGTAAACATACAATGTACAGTTTTGGCGTCCCATTCACTGTACCGCTATTGTTTATATGGCATTTCTCAACGGGAACCAGAAAAGGAAAACTGTTATTGGCTTGCCGTCTCGGCGGCAAGCCAGTATTCAAGTGGTTTAGTGATACCGAGTTATTTTCGGAAGAAACGATACGTCACACTTAGTCGGAAAATACCTGGAGAAACAAAGACCTCGTCCAATTTGGTCTATTTTTATCCATATTCGATTTACCTCATCTGCTAAAAATAACAGATGGAAACTTTTCTTCTATTTTTGATAGTGCATGTACTTTTTTAATATTTCCGCTAAAAAGCACGTTTTTCTTATACAAGTGCCTTGAACTTGGCCATATTTCTTTTGATTTGTATAAACTGATTGCATTAAAAATGAAACTCTGAATTTAATGCAAAGTATTTGGCTTTGCATCCGAAGAAATATACCAAAAACCTGTGTAAGAAACAGTGTTAATATATAGCAATAGCGCAAAGCATTAGCTTTTCCAAAAATCATGCAGCGGCGTCGCGAAAAATACGCCTTAGGGCATCGCATAATCTGACTGGTCAGAGCAGCCGGCACCCTGTCCAGCGCCGGTACATTCATGGGATCTGGTCAGTCTTTTTCGGCATATATATTCTTCATGATGATCCATGATGAAAACATCTTTTATGCCGAGGATAGACTGATAAGACTGCGCTTATGCCGAAGTGGACTGATCTGTGTATCTGCAAAAACTGAAAGAGTAGAGTTCAAATTTATTGTTTAGATTTAGAAACAAGCGCTTTTGGCGATTTTCTTCCCATATCACATTAACTGAAATTTTTTGATTCCATCTATCTATGTGTGTGGCTTGCTTAAATGTAGAACTGACCGTGTTATGTACGTAAACGTCGGTAATGTCGGTGAGTACTTAACGCTTACGCATTGCAACAGGCCTTTCCGTGGCACAAACAAAGCGATATATTATGTACACATTTTTAGCATCTGATAAATTTCCTTTTGGCCATCAACATGTTCATGAATAGCCTGAACAATGATACAGAAAAGGGGACAATTCAGAATCGTTAACATTTGAAACTCAGAATTGTTAAAGTTCGAAACTGTTAGGGATTGACTGGCAGCTTTATGACAACGGAGGGGTTGGTTGGTGCGATGATGCTGGGTATAACTTCAAGTGCCGGGGCGTCCTACTTATTTGGATTATAGTAGAAAAAGGGCCTACTGTGCTTGCAGTAGGTGCGGGTTGGGGTGTGTGGACATTTTTCTTGCTTTTATAACACTCTCGTTTAGCTATACAAATGTACTGAGGAATATTTACACTCGTCGACGATTTCAGTAGATGAACCTATACTGGGCTGACGATGTTCATACATCCACGAACAACACACATTCATGCAATCTTACGCGTAAGCAACGTCATAGATGATTGGCCGACGTAACGTTTGATATACGTCATGTCATAGTGACGGCTGCTGTACTTCATTACCAAACACGTTGGTTAATAACTATTCTTCGTCCTTTGCTTGGCGTTAAATTAGTCAGAACTTCACGAATGAGTAAACAAAATTGATGTAAAAATATTGCATAAATATAAAAGAATAAATTTCATTTGTCGGGAGTTCATGGAAATACGAACGCAATAGGTTCCGTGCTTTGTTGTTCCCAAATGGTGTAAAGCAAGTTATTGTCCAAACAATAACAGCATGCATTTTCTTCTCAGAGTGTCAAAATTTTGTTCCAGTCACTGCCATTGATGCCACTTAAAAAAATTAACTTCAGTAAATATCAATTTATTTCTTCTTTGGATGCCAAGTTCAGATGTGCCAAGATTCCATAGACATGGGTTTGAAACAGTCTTTCCTCAAATTTTGATTCAGACTAAATGTGACTCAACAGCCGTAAAAAAGACTTGAAATAGGTTCATATAGTTATTTTCCATGAGACATGACTAACGGCCGGCCAAAATGTTGGAAAACTGTTTTTGTTGTTGCTGTGTGTGTGTGTGTGTGTGTGTGTTTCCTCATTTTGTTTTTCAAATAAATTCTACACTTGTTTTTACCTTACACCCGTGGATAATGCCACCATTCAAGAAGTTAGATATTAAATACTTTGCAAAATAAAAGTAAGCAACAGAAAGTACACTAACAATCGGGTTCACTTCAATAACAACACATGAAAATTCCAGTTTTAGCTGTGCAAGCCTTCCTTTTAAAAGGAAATTTTATTTGAAGCTCGATTTGTCGTTCCCCATGCTTTTTGTCAAGTATATGGATCAATATAAGCACATCAACCCATATTTTATCAGTTGAAACGTGTTTCATATTGATATACGTCTAAAGACGTTTTTACCACTTATAGGATTATGGATGCTTTAAATGATCCAACTCAGTTTTCGAACTGTTTTTATTTGAAACTCGATGATGTTTCATTGGTTTAAAGTTGGCTAATAGCGGTCATTTACAATGACGAAACTATGGCGAGTAGCTTGCAATGATACCCCACGATGATATATTTCATGCTGATAGCGCAATGGGCCTTTAAAGAAAGCGCTTATTATGTGCAGCAAAATAATGTAACAGCTTTAATTTCCCCATGATCTGGCTTCATTCTAGTCTGTATTCCGCACACAGCTGAGTTGCGGGGACAGCTGTCGTCCATGTCACCTTGTATACCTCCATATGTGTTTGCGGGATTTCTGATCAGTTGGGACTCCTCACCACCTCCAAAGTTCCGACATCTCAGGCTGATGGAGGCCACAGATGCGTTCTCATTTGTACTCTACAAAGTATAAATGGGTTATTTGTTAGTGTGTAAAGGCATCCGTGAGCACGAGGCCATAACAGTTTACAGACTTTCCAGAAGTTAGTCGCTCAGCACATTCCAATTTTTCATTTAGCTCCCTTATATTTTACTTATGTCGCTATTTTACCATATCCCATAAATATGGTGTGCTTAAATGACCAAAAAGCACCAAACAGGTGTAAATATACTTTAGCTTGGATACACCGTAGTAGAAATGATGCTCTCGACGCCGTTAGCACAGGGATAATTGGTACGACAAATTGAACAAAGAAAGAACTGTATTTTAGAATAGAAGTGTGTCTGAAAAAGTATACAGGTGAAACAATACGGCCAGGGCCCTTTACTCTAACTGGTTTTAGATCCAGTAAAACATGTTTTTTATTTGCTGGGCGATCCAAGGCGGTAGATCTACTTCTGTTGTGGTGCCCTACCGCTACTTGTTCCCGATGACCATGTACTTGCTTCCGATCAACTGAGCCGCGACACGAGAAACCCAACAAAGTGGTTGTGTGCCCAGCGCAGACTCAGATCAGCATGGGCATTCGCCCAATCTGATCAGAGTCTGCTGTCCGCATGTAGGTAGCATAGACCTTAGCCGCCCTTTAAGCGCTTAGGTAAGAGTCTGATCTGACTTGGCGGATGCCCAGACTGATCTTGAGTCTGCCCTGGGCGCATAACCACTTTGTTGTTTTCTCGTGTCGCGGCTCAACTGTTGTGTGAGTGGTGTTTTTAATTGGGGCAGGTATATGACCACCTGCCTGGGAAAGAGCTGTGTGTTCTATTTACTGTGCGTGCCTTTCGTAAACTACTGTCGCTTTATAAACGTGTGTTTTACTCTTTTGGTTCTGAGGGGCGTTCCAATATTTTTACTTTAAGGAACTCCCATGTTTTTTCGCCATTTGTTATCCTGCAGTGCTGAATACGGCCATTGGCCAAATGCATTATGCGCCTAATTTTTGTTTCGGGCCACCAGTAATCTCAAAATATGACCTTTAGTGGCCCATAGGACCTGGTATGATCAGGGCCGTTTTTGGCCCCCATTTATATTGTCTTAAAATAACTTGTTTTCTATTGCTTATCATTTGGTTGTATGGGAACAAACAGAAATAATATGTTTCGTCCTTGTGAGTTCTCAGAACAACATGATTTCTGACATGCCTGTGTTGTTTCAATAATATTCAGGAAAATTGCAAGAAAAAATGAGTTAAACAACTTTTCCTTTAAAGAAATATGACAGTCACAAAAGCTTTTGAAAGCTCTTGATAATAGGCTTTTGAAGAAATGCATATACGTTGGATATCACTGCTAACCACCTATACACTGCACAACGCTTGTCCAGCTACCCCACTCACTCACTTCAGCAAGTCCGGAGATACTGACTAAAAATTTCAACAGATCAAAATAAAATGTGTACCAAATTATTCCTTGTGTTCTACTAAGAAAATGGAAACCCACAACATATGTTTATTTTGTCTATGAGCGGAGATATTGGCGTTTTTATGTTGAGAACGCTGGAAATATGTTCCAAAAGCTGCCACTTTGGTAACAAAAACATAAAAATAAACATAGAGCCCGATCTCCAGCACATTTAATATTTTCATGACATGTCAGTATATCTAAAGTTTGTCTGCACACAAAATATAAAATGTGCTGGGGGCCGGGGTCATATATTTTGAAAGCTGCAAAGACTACCAAATTCGGCATTTTTGTCAAAATCCGCTGGGGGTGTGGGTATGTTCAAGATAAAAACACAAATATTTTATGCAAGAACTGATTAATTTTGTGTTTGCTGATACATTCTAGGTTGGAACTGCCCTATGTATACATTTTATTTTCGAAATAGAACTTTTGAAAACTGAATTTTCTGGGGGCCAAATATGGGCCTTTTCATACCAGGTCCTTTATCTTTCTGGCAATACTAAATGAATGGACGCTTAAGAAAGTAGATAATTTGGGCCACTCAAAGTTAGGCGTGTTAAGCTTTTGGGCCACAACATTGCTCATGCGAGTTTCCAGCACTGTCCTGCGGAACCAACTTCTCTGTATTATCTAGACGAGCAGATTAATTCTTTTAAGAGTGAAGGTAGAAAAAAATCAGATTGGCAGAGTTGCTTCACCTGTGCGTATACCATCGATTCAGCTGAGAGCTGAGATTTACAGAAACGCGTGTAGCATATTTTGACTGCATGGTATCGAAATCACAGTAATTCATTATGCATATGGGCAGGTTCGTAACGTTTCGTATAATTGTCAAACAGAACACTAAAACTCTTTCCCAGTTTTTAATCAATCGATTAGAATGACACACAACCCGACCCTGAAATACGTGAAGCATACATATTTATAGGGCCCAACTCTCCCTAATGCTAGAACGTACCTCTGAACTGTAAAGCAAACAGTCGCATTATTATAGTTTTACCGACCTTTATTTCGAAACCTGTTATGAAGTTTTGGTCTCCATCACTGCTGTTGCATGTCATAAATTGACTCCAGGATCCAGAGATGCCTTCTCCAGACCATATTTCCCTGATGAAGGCTCTTCTGTGACGCCCGTGGGATCTTCTCTCGGCACATTTTAACTTCATTCCATTTAAGGTTGTGTGATATTCGTTTTCATTGTCTATTTCTGCCTGCAAATTAGAATGGATATTTTATCTATGGCGCTGAATACAGTTTAGTAACTTTAGAAATGAATTTCTTTTTCTGAGGTTTATCCTACATTGGGTCGCTTGCGAGGTGAACGAACCCCAAAGGGGTTCATGTAAACTTTGCTAGTGACCTAATGTATACTCGAAAAATTTATAAAGGGGTCAAATTTTTACCCTGCAATTTCTGGAATATTTTAAACGTTTGGTAAAATAAATCATTTCTACCTTCCATTTTATTCATTATGTCTCCCCCCTTAAGGGTCGGGAGACATATTGTTTTTCCCCGGGCGTCTGTCTGTCCGTCCGTCCGTCTGTCCGTCTGTCACAAATCGTGTCCGTTCTATAACTTGAAAACCGCTCAAGCTATATTTGCGAAACTTCATATAAATATCAATCAACATGAGACGACGTGCAGAGTGCAAGAATGGTAACTCTGGCATTTATACTTTTTGAGTTATTTCCCTTGGAACTTAGTCCATCACAAAATTGTGTCCGTTCTATATCTTGAAAACCGCTCAAGCTATATTCGCGAAACTTCATATAAATATCAATCAACATGAGACGACGTGCAGAGTGCAAGAATGGTAACTTGGCATTTATACTTTTTGAGTTATTTCCCTTGGAACTTAGTCCATCACAAAATTGTGTCCGTTCTATAACTTGAAAACCGCTCAAGCTATATTCGCGAAACTTCATATAAATATCAATCAACATGAGACGACGTGCAGAGTGCAAGAATGGTAACTCTGGCATTTATACTTTTTGAGTTATTTCCCTTGGAACTTAGTCCATCACAAAATTGTGTTTCAATTGTGTCCGCTCTATAACTTAAAAACTGCTCAAGCTTTATTCACGAAACTTCGTACAAATATCAATCAACATGAGACGACGTGCAGAGTGCACAAATGGTAACTCTGGCATTTATACTTTTTGAGTTATTTCCCTTGGAACTTTGTCCATCACAAAATTGCGTCTCAGGCGAGTCCGTCTATAACTTTAAAACCATTCAAGCTATATTCCTGAAAGTTCATACAAATATCAATCAACATCAGACAACGTGCAGAATGCACTCTGGCATTTATACTTTTTGAGTTATTTCCCTTGGAACTTTGTCCATCACAAAATTGCGTCTCAGTCGAGTCCGTCTATAACTTTAAAACCATTCAAGCTATATTCATGAAAGTTCATACAAATATTAATGAACATCAGACGACGTGCAGAATGCAAGAACCATAACTTTAGCATTTATACTATTTGAGTTATTTCCCTTAGAGCTTTGTCAGTCACAAAATTGTGTCTCAGTCGTGTCTGCTCTATAACTTGAAAACCATTCAAGCTATATTCACGAAACTTCATACAAATATCAATCAACATTAGAAGAATTGCATAGTGCAAGAACCATAACTCTTGCGTTTATACTTCTTGAGTTACTTCCCTTGGACCTTTGTCAGTCACAAAATCATGTCTCAATCGCTTTATTACTTGAAAGCCGGACAAGCTATATACACGAAACTTCATACAAATGTCAGTCAACACTAGACAACCTGCAGAGCACAGCATTTATACTATTTGAGTTATTTCCCTTGGAACTTTGTCATTCACAAAATCGTGTCTCAATCGTCTAAGCTTTATAACTTGAAAACCGTTTAAGCTATGTTCATGAAACTTCATACAAATATCAGTCAACATATAAATAGACGACGTGCAGAGCACTGTAACTCTTGCATTTATATTTTTTGACAAAAACTAAATATGAATATCAGTCAACATTACATGACATGCAGAGCATAACAACTATAACTCTTGCATTTATACTTTTTACTTATTATGAGTCCCTGCTTTAGGGTAGGGAAACATATTGTTTTTCCCTTGGCGTCTGTCTATTAGTCTATCACAAAATATCTTTACTGGATACGAGCTCATTGTTTGCATGAAAAATGACCAGTATTTGCATTAGAAATTGTATTTAAAGTTTCCGTTTGAAATTGTATTTAATGACTGATCCTTTTGACATCAGAAAGGGGGGAGACATCTGTTTTTTCGTAGAAAAACAATTCTAGTTTTGCAAGTTTTATACACAAGAAGTTTGAATCTGTAGCCTTTGTCTCGACCAAGCCCAGGCTTTGCGTCAAACTACCCCTTAAATGAAAGTGGTTTGAATTCCCATAGAGAATTGATGGTGTGTCAGTTTGGTCGGGCATAAACTCTAAATTTGCTATGAGTTTTAAACTTGTTACAGCTTGCTGACCTTAAAAATGATTAAATTTGATGACTACCGAGCAATTTTGCAAACAAACAAAAAATATGATTTGGCGAAATCGAAAATTTGGGTGAATTTGCTCCTTATGGACTTTTGACCAGTGTGATTTTGAGGGTAGTGTGAATTGAAGTCTGAACCTGGTCAAGATAAAGGCTATCGTTTCAAACTTCATATGTATGAAACTCGCAAAACTAATGAAATGGAAGGTAGAGATGATTTATTTTACCAAATGTTTGAAATGCTCCAGAAATCGCAGGATAAAAGTTTGACCCTTGAATATTTTTCGAGTATAGTTTACACTTCAATAAACATCAGAAAAATTAAGTTTATTGCTTATATTTGCACTCGTTTCAATCGAAACCTTGATGAACAATCTTATATAAGCGCTAAAATTGAAGCAGTTAATCAGTAACGGGCAGTTTTCTGTTAATCGCGGAATAGCTTAAAATGGTCTGCTAGATCTATAGGGCTTTTCAGTAAATACACCAAGAATCTAAATATTAAATTCTGAATTCGTAATCTACTGTGGAGAAAAAAGGACCGTGTTTATACGGCTATAAACGGGCTTTTACCTCCTCTAAAATGACCCAAAGTATCTGAATCAGTCCTATGAAATTTTGCTTTCGGTGGTCAAGACCTCGCCTTATGATCAAATGAATACGATAACTCTCAGTGGTGTAAATATGTGTATAATTTTAAGATTGTAAAGCAAACTTTTCACTACCATTTATCATTATAAATGACTCCGATTGGCCATCTTTAAAGACATCTGATTTGTTTTTAGAAAAAGTGTGAGAAAACTAATTTGACAAGCAAAATGACATATTTAAGATATCATGTTCCTGTTCATATGGACAGGGCATCGGCTCACTTTCGTTGACACTGTATGTATATTTCAATATTGAAAATATGGTAGAACAGAAAATGAAAACCCTTTTTTTCTTCTTCTTCCTTTTCATAAAATTATGGATATTCAATATTATTTTGTGACATCTATACCTGCAAACTAAATAATGGATATCCATAAATGGTATGGATGTCCAAAAATGAATTACGGATTTCCAAAAATAAGGAATGAATAGGAAAACGGCACCCCATACAATAAGTCTTAACAGCCAGTCTCCCATAGAATCATGCAATGGCCCATAATAAGGGTCCACAAGCAAGGTTGTCCGATTTCGATGAAACTTTGCATACATATTGGGTATGTCAGCCCTTTGCTAGAAACGAAGTATTTCGGAATTCGTATGACCACTTCCGGTTTTACAGCGCCATCTGTTGTCAAAACCTCATTTTTAAGTTTCTGGGGAGAAAATTGCTGAAAAATGATCATTTTTGAGCTAATGTAATATATGAAAGACATGGGATTCTAAAATAAAATATAATGTTTTAAAAGCATATATGCTAGAAAATACTAAAACATGCATGAAAGAAAATATTTGGTATTGTGGTACCAATTTCTAAGGGAGACAACTCTAGTGGTGAAGACAAAGTTTGAAAACCTAAAAAAAAATCCATTTTTAGCATGCAACCATAAGAGTTCCAGCGCCTGATATGAGACAAACTATATCGTTTCATCAAAAATAACATCTAATGTCTACTCATCAACAAGAAAACTCATGGGCTCTCTTTCGCCCTTGGCTCCACAAGGGAGATAACTCTTGAAGTGACGACAAAAAATGAAAATCTGAAAAACTGACCATTTTCAGCATATATCCGTAGGAGTTCCAGCACCTGATATGATTAAAACTATATTGTTTCATAATATATAACATCTAATAATTACTCATCAACAAGAAAACTTATGGGCACTCTTTCGCCCTTGGCTCCACAAGGGAAATAACTCCTGTAGTGACAACAAAATTTAAAAAATCTGAAAAATTGACCAACTTTAGCATATATCCATACGAGTTACAGTGCCTCATAAAAGAGAAATAATATTGTTTTATCATATTTAACATCTTAAGTGCCCACATCAATAAGAAAACTCGTGGGCACTCTTTTGTCCTTAGCTTCACAAGGGAGATAACTCTTGTAGTGACGACAAAAGTTGAAAATCTGAAAAACTGACCAATTTCAGCATATATCCGTAGAAGTTCCAGCGACTGATATGGGACAAACAATATTGTTTCATACTGATTAACAGCTAATGTTTACTCATCAACAAGAAAACTTATGGGCTCTCTGTCCCCCTTGGCTCCACAAGGGAGATAACTCTTGTAGTAACGAATGAATTTAAAAAATCTGAAAAATTGACCAGCTTTAGCATTATATCCATACAAGTTACAGCGCCTCATATCATGCAAGTAATATTGATTCATCATATATAACATCTAAAATCTCCACATCAATAAGAAAACTCGTGGGCACTCTTTTGCTCTTAGCTTCACAAGGGAGATAACTCTTATAGTGACCACAAAAGATGAAAACCTGAAAAATTGACCAATTTTAGCATATATCCGTAAGAGTTCTAGCACCTGATATGAGACAAACTTCATTGTTTCATAATGTATAACATTTAATATTTACACATCAATAAGAAAAATTATGGGCACTCTTTCGCCCTTGGCTCCACAAGGGAGATAACTCTTGTAGTGATGACAAAGTTTAAAAAATCTGAAAAAATGACCAACTTAAGCATATACCTATACGAGTTACAGCGCCTCATATAAAACAAATAATATTGTTACATCATATTTACATCTAGTTTCTCCACATCAATAAGAAAACTCGTGGGCAATCTTTTGCCCTTAGCCTCTAAAGGGAGATAACTCTTGTAGTGACGACAAAGTTTGAAAATCTGAAAAAAATTACACATCTAGCATAAAACCATAGGAGTTCCAGGGCCTGATATGAGACGAAATATACTGTTTCATACTGTACACCCTAGAGGGCATATTTTTGATCCAATGTTCATGAAACTTTGTCAGAATGTTTATCTTCATAAAATCTAGGTCAAGTTTAAAACTGGGTCATGTCGGTCAAAAACTAGGTCACTTGGTCGAATCTAAATAAAGTTATGTTGCAAGAATCAAAACTAACATTGCAGTGATGCCAGCCACAAACTCCTTGATCACCACAATGAGATAATGATGCTTTCAGTCTATCATCTGTGTTCACCTAGTTCAGTTTAGTTCAAATCCATCAAAGAACTCAACATGAATGGGTGCTTTTCAGGGAAGCGACTCTACCATTTTTAGCTCACTTGAGCCTTACAGTATTGGTGTTAGCTGCCTTTGTCTATTCTATTCTATTCTATTCTATCCCATAACCTTTCTAGGTCGTTGGGGCACCACAGCTGACTTCAAAACAATCCCTTTCCACCTTGTCCTGTCTTCAGCTGCCCTAGTTGAGCTGGCAAAATCCATTCCAGTCCACTCCTTGATATTGTCTTCCCACCTCTTCTTCTGTCTACCTCTTCTTCTTTTTCCTTTCACTGTGCCCTGAAGAATAGTCTTTGCTAAACCAGAAGACCTTGAGACGTGGCCAAACCACCTTAGTTTCCGTTTCTTGACCAGCGTCAGGAGTTCATCATATTCTCCAATGGCTGCTTGGATCTTCCTGCGAACCTCCTCATTCGTTATATGGTCCTTGTACGAAATGTTCAGTAACCTTCGGTAGCATCTCATCTCAAAGGCCTGCGTTCTTTTCTCTAACTCTGCTGTCAAGGTCCATGATTCACAGGCATACAGAAATATGGAAATGACAAGGGAGCGCATAAGTGTCACCTTTGATCCAAGAGATATGTTGTTATCTCTCCAAATTGGTTTCAGCTTGGCAAGAGCTAAAGTGGCTTGTGCTATCCTTGAGAGAACCTCCTGTTTTGAGCCATCATCTGAGCCTTTGTCATCCATCCATAAACATTTTCAAACATCTCTGAAACCACTGGGCAGACTGGACTCAAATTTCATATGGAGCCTGCATGGGTCAAAGGATTGAAAGTTTTTCAAATGATCTTGGTCACATGACCAAGGTGACCGCCATTCCATATATAGTAAAAACTCTTATAAATCTTCTCCAGAGCCAGTGAACTGATTAATGCTCAGGTGAGCGATTCAGGGTCACCATGGCCCTTTTGTTTTTTAGACAAATTTCGATCTCTTTGCACTAAATACCTGTCTAGTCCTCCTTAACTTTCTTCACAGCCTTCTGAATCCTCTTGTTAGCCTCCCTGTATTCTTTTGCTCCTCCTGCTTCATACTGCCTCTTCTTCAAATCTCTCATCACAGAGGTCGAAAATATCTCTGGTGACCCAGGGCTTTTTCCTGAAACGTTTCTTCCCAGGTATCTCACTGGCTGCATCAGTCACTGCTGTATTGTAGGTGGTATTCATGGTATCTATGTCCATGTCATCATCCCTCAGATCAATGAGTGGTGCGAATTTCCAACCTATTGTTGCTTGAAAAGTGCATGCCACATCTGAATCCCTTCACTTCTTAGCATCAAACTACATTTATAAATTCATTAATGCTAAGTACAGTTTCATATGCCTTGATATGGTTTATTTCCATGGCATCAGAGAATTGAGTTTTCTTAGATGTTTATAGTACTTTTTGTTCGTTTTTGCAATTTTGATGACATTACCAGATTAATTTCGCTTGTTCAATCATCATCCATATTGACTATTGAGTCTAATAAATGTGTGTGCTAATATACTATAAGTTCTTATTGAATTAAACCAGTTTTTATCCTTGGGTTGGGTGCACAGAACATAGTTAACTATGAAAATTATTAGTTTTACATCATTTTCCAAGTCTGTTCATAGTGTAACATTTGTTTCCCTTTACAGGCTAGAAACTATGCACTACCGAAAGATTTTGGTAAACATTTACAGGGTTCAAGTAATGCTAATGATAAAATCATGAATTATGTCTGATGTATTTGGTTGCATTCAGTAGAATTAGATACCAAATTGTACCAAATTTGAGGATTTTGTCATTTTGCTGTCAATCTAGTAGTTATCTGCCTTGTAAGCCAAGAGCAAAAAAAAGTGTCCACCGATTTTCTTGTTGATGTTTAAACAGTAAATATTGTATATTGTGCAACGACAAAGTTTGTTTCATATCAGGCGCCGCAACTCCTATGGTTCTAACATTGATCAATTTTTCAGATTTTCAAACGTTGTCGTCAGTAATAGTTATCTCCCTTGTGGAGCCAAGGGCAAAAAAAAGTGCCCACAAGTAAGTTTGTTGATATATAGACATAAGATATTATATATATTATGAACCAACAAAGTTTGTCTCACATCAAGCGCAGGAACTCCTATAGATGTATGCATAAATTGTTCAGTTTTTTTCAGATTTTCAAACTTAGTCATCACCTCAAGAGTCAACTCCCTTGTGGGGCCAAAGGCAAAAGAGTGCCCACGAGTTTTCTTGTTGGTGTACAGACACTAAATAATATACTATGAAACAACATAATTTGTCTCATGTCAGTGTTGGAACTCCTATGGATATATGCTAAAGTTGGTCTAGTTTTTTTCAGATTTTCAAACTTTGTCTTCTCTGCAAAAGTTGTCTCCCTTTTGGAGCCAAAGGTTCAAGAGTTCCCACAAGTTTTCTCGTTTATGTACAGACATTAGGTACAACATATTATGGAAAAACATAGATTGTCTCATTTCATGAACCTGAACTCCTATGGATGTGTGTTAAAGTTGGTCAATTTTTTCCAATTTTTTAACTTAGTCGTCACCACAAGAGTTTTTTCCCTTTGAGGAGCCGAGGGCAAAAGAGTGCCCATGAGTTTTCTTGTTGATTTACAGACTTTAGATATAACATAGTATAGAGCAACATAGTTAGTCTCATTTCAGGAGCCGGAACTCTTATAGATGTGTGCCAAATTTGGTCAATTTTTCAGATTTTCAAACTTCGTCTTCACTGCTAGAGTTGTCTCCCTTGTGGGTCCAAGGGCGAAAGAGTGCTCATGAGTTTTCTTGTTGATGTAAAAACATTAGATATACAATATTATGAAACAACATAGTTTGTCTCATTGCAGGTGCCGGAACTCAAAATAGATATGTGCTAAATTTTGTCAATTTTTCAGATTTTCAAACTTTTGTCTTCACTACTAGGGTTGTCTCCCTTTTGGAGCCAAGGGCGTAGGAGTGTCCACATGTTTGCTTGTTGATATAGAGACATTAGATATTATACATTATGAAACAGCATAGTTTGTCTCATATGAGGCGCTGTAACTCATATGGATATATGCTAAAATCGGTTATTTTTTCAGAATTTTTTAATTTGTCATCCCCACTAGAGTTAACTCCCTTGTGGAACAAAGGGCGAAAGAGAGCCCATGAGTTTTTTTGTTGATGTATAGACATTAGATATCATGTATCATGAAACGACATAGTTTGTCTCATATCAGGCGCTGGAACTCTTATGGATAGATGCTAAAGTAGGACAATTTTTCGGATTTTCAAACTTTGTTGCTACTACAAGAGTTGTCGCCCTTGGCAGCGGGTTTCACACTACCTATTATTTTTATTCACGCATGTTTTTGCTTGTACCAGTATTGCTTATTTCAATTAACTATATATTGTTATGTTATTCCATATTCTTTGATATTAAAAATACAGTTGAAACTGAGCATTTTTCAGCAATTTTCTCCCCAGAAACTGAAAAATGTGGTTTTGACAATAGATGGCGCTGTAAAACAGGAAGTGGTGCCACAATTTCCGAAATACCTCATATACTGGATAGGGCTCACATACCCATCATGCATGCAAAGTTTCATCAAAATCTGACAACCTTGCTTGTGGACCATTTTGCATGGTTTTCTCTGAGATTGGCTGTTAAAAAGCTAGGTACTTTTGGCAGTGTACCACTTTACTTTTGCCAGAGTACCAACCTTCATGCTGTATCCTACGGCGTATGATCCCCGCAAGCAAAACGCAGCTTCCTGCAAACTTCCTTGTTGGTCCCTGGTACTACTCGCTAGAATTTTGACAACGTTTCTCGGGTAGAAAGAACTAGCTGTAATAGAAACAACTTATACATATATACACTCCTTATTTCTGCAACATTCGAAAATAAAACTTACGGGGATCTGCATCATCATATTGACTGGACGCCGACACTTGGAAGGTTAAAAAACTTATAGGGTTTTGCAGGTTCAGGTTGACTGATAATTTTGTAGGTTTCTTTATTTTCCTTTTTAACCCTCTCTCATGGAAATGGCTTGATTTAGCAATGACTACTGAGTGCAAGACCGTTGAACTTGGCTGTAGATAGGACCCTGCACCAGGTCATATATGACACGGCATACGACATCATGCTCTCCATTTTACGTATTTGCTTTTCTGCTATATTTACAAAGGGGAACCACTTTCGTGACTTCCTATTTGTTTCCTGGTGAACAAAACCCGTATAAGGTCTACCGTTTAAGAAAATAGTTGAGCCGCGACACGAGAAAACCAACAAAGTGGTTGTGCGCCCAGCGCAGACTCAGATCAGCCTGGGCATCCGCCCAGTCTGATCAGAGTCTTCGCTGTCCACATGAGGGTTGCTTGGACCCTTAGCTACCCTTTAAGCGCTTAGCAAAGAGGCTGATCAGCCTGGGTGGATGCCCGTGCTGACCTGAGTCTACGCTGGGCGCACAGCCACATTGTTGGTTTTGTCGTGTCGTGGCTCAGTTTTGTTTTAGTGTAGCTTTTTGCCTACAAGAGTTGTCCCACTATTGAGAAGGTAATTAAAACTGGCAATTGAGAGTTGCTTCATCTGAAATTGTACCTTTATAGCACGCCTTTGCATATAGGTTCATGCGCTAGCAAAAATATTCACCTGTTGCGTGAAGTTCAGTTCTTAGAAACAAAAAAAAGGAAACGAGCCTTCAAACTTGCTCCATGTGAATATCTTGGAATGTTCTACGGAATGCAGTGGTGCACATCGGGCTGTGACCTTTATTTTATTCTCATCAATCATAGAAAATATTCACTAGTCGCGTTTATGTCATTTCTAAGTAACCAAGTGGGATAGAGTATCATACTTTCTACATAGGAACATCTGAAGAAAATCTGCCGAAGACAGTATATCGGGCCATAAAATATATTTCACGGATCCTTGAACATGGAATATTTTGGTTCGGCTGTTGCAGTTAGTTCAATTTTAAGTAACCATGCGCTAGCAAAAATATTCACCTGTTGCGATAAGCTCAGTTCTTAGAAACACAAAAAAAGGGAAAGAGCCTTCAAACTTGCTTCATATGAATATCTGGGGATGTCCTACGGAATGCGGTGGTGCACATCAGGCTGTGACCTGTATTTTATTCTCATTAATCATAGAAAAATATTCACTAGTCGCGTTTAGGTCATTTCTAAGTAACCAAAAGGGATAGAGTATTCAGACTTTCTACATTAGAAAATCTGCCGAAGACAGTAAATCGGGCCATAAAATATATTTCACGGATCATTGAACATGGAACATGGAATATATTGGTTCGGCTGTTGCAGTTAGTTCAATTTTAAGTAACCAAAAGGGATACAGTCTTAAAAAAAATGCTACATAGGAAAATCTGGGAAAGATCTACTGAATGCAGTGATGCATGTCGGACCATGATCTATATTTTATGGATCATTGAACATAGAAAAGTTTGGTTCACCTGTTGCATTGATCTCAGTTTTTAAACAGCCAAAAGAGATTGAGTCTGCAAACATGCTTCTAAGGAACATCTCGAGAAGATATCTGAAGGCAGTGATGCGTACTGGGCCATGAAGTATTTAACGGTCCTATGATTTTTGCCTTATATCTTGAAGACTATTTGATTTATGAACATGACAGCTTGGGATAATAAGTCAGTATGGCCCGACGTTTGACCTCAAAATAATAAAAGTAGGTCGCAATGACGTATACTATAAAACAGTCACTTAATATTTGCGGTATTAAAATTTCGCGGTTAAAAGAAAATGTCATATTGGCGCATGTTAATTTTGGCGGCCTTGATGAACCATGGCTCTAAATAATAAAGAAAAGCTGATGTTAACGATTTTCTTACTTTCTTTTAACTATACATTGTAGCATCTATTAGAATCGCCTCATCGAGGCGGTTCTAATTGGATGCCACAATGTATAGTTTAACTTGATGGAAAGATATAAAAAAATCTAAAATACTCATCAAATACTCCATCTTATCTAGAGGGTGGTCGGGTGGTGCGATGGTGCTGTTTGTAACTTCCAGTGCCGGGGCGTCCTACTGATTTTGAAAGTTGTAGGGCAAGGGCCTACTGTGCTTGCAGTAGGTGCGGATGGGTTGTTTGGACATTTTTTCTCTCGTCTATCATTTCTCCTCTTTCTCCCTCTCTCTGGGAGACGGCCCGATATAGACTGAAATACTGTCTCAAATGGCCGTTAAACCCAAAACAATCGATCAATCAATCCATTTTATCTAGACCTCTGTTATGCTGTAGATATGTATATGTATTAAATCTATGAAATATTGGCGGACTTACATTTTAGCGCTCTTTGCCTTAACCGCCAATATCGCCAACATTCAGTAACCGCCAAAAATGTGTTTTACAGTATTTCTGAGTCGAATGATTTTCGCCTTAAATCTTTGTAAAAATGTGTGGATCACTGTCAATTTCCCGGGGTTTTTAACAGTATTTCAGTTATATAGAGCCGATGATATGAAAGATAGATCATGAATAGAACCCTGTTTATGGTCGAACATTACTCCGTCTCCAGTGGGATTTGAACCTGTGCTTTAATGCAAACTTTTGACTACTCCCCTACCCACCTACAAACACACAAATGCACGCACGCAATGTTCCTTGTAAAAGAACCGTAGTATAACACACACGCGCGTGCACAAAACGCCTTTCAATGTAAATAATCAATCCAAATGTTGACTAATGAAAAATGCATACATACATGTAGTAACTTACGTACATGCAAGCCCAATACCAAATCCCAAGAAACAAAACTGTGATAGGGATAACATCACAACCGTATGATAAAACTATCAGACATTCGAGATATTCGACTTAAAAATGATTAATTCAGGTAAAACAGCTATACATTTTGCTCACAAATTGATGTCGTTTACATATAGGTTCGTAATAACAAGTATGCCAGGTTTCCAAGTGTTACCATCATTTTGCCAGCGGACAAATTCCGGTGCGCATGTGGCTGTGTATCTAAAGGTCATTTTTCAAAGCATCATGATATGACGCGATTTCTCTTCTGTTGCATGGTCCATTGAAAATGGCTTTAGTGGCCTATACTCGAACTTGGAATCAGTTAGCGGATATGATCAACCTTACTGAAGCCACGCCTGTTTTATTCTTCGGCTTCCGTGACCAGATCGTGCCATGTTCACTGATGAGGTTTCAGTGGCAAAAACTTCGAAGTATGGCACATGTTCTTTTCTTTGAATGTGTCCTCTGGTCTTAAAGGAAGTCTTTTTAACTGTTCACTATAAAAAATGGGTTTTTGGTGACCTAATAATTTTTCGATGACAGTGCGGTTACAATAATTAAACCCCACGCGTCTTTCGATTTGCGTCAGAGGTTTGTCTGCACGGACAGTGCGGGTACAATAATTAAACCCCACGCGACTTTCGATTTGCGTCAGAGTTTTGTCTGCACGATATCTCTTGAACCCGTGAGGAAGTTTTACCAAATCGGCAGGGATATACCATTTTTGAGCTTTGGTGATCTTCACATCCTTGCGAATGAACATTTAGGACTTTGCTTGTCAACGGGATGGCCTTACACTTCGGAAATTGCCGATTTCACTGTGGCAAAGCGCTTGAAATGTTTCAACGGAAGTCAAAAGGCGCGGGTCCATCGGTGTTCCGAAACGACTTTCCTCCTTCTTTTTATATAGACTGACCAGCAGTGCAAAGAGATAAAGCTGTACTATCTCACTTCCTCTTTTCTTGTTTGTGTTCCAGTAGTTGCTGCAGTCCGCATTACCAACCAATCGTTTATCACTAGCCGTATGTCCAGAAAGAATATTGAAATATAATGCATCGTGGTCCTCCCAGAGTTGTAGCCATATCCATTCGTATCTGTACGTATCGGAGAGGGATCTGTCAATAATTACACCCAAAAACCAATTAGAACTTGAACTAAAGTAGAAAATATTTCCTTGCTAGCTGTTTCGGGCTCATGCTGTGTTCGGCTTGTGCGTACGCGGGTACATCCGTAGGTACGTCCACGTCCGTCTGTCCAAAGAATAAGGCAAAGGTTTTTATACGCCCGTTTTGAAAAAACGGACGTATTATGTCGTGGCACTGTCCGTCCGTACGTAAACATTCTTGTACTCGCCACAACTCAGTAACCATTTGGGATATCTTCATGAAATTTTGTAGGCATATGTATTAGGTGGGGAAACGTGTCGCATATAAGAATGGTTGCTCCCCTTTCCTTGTTTTCAAAGTTATGCCCCTTTGATTGTTTTTTACCCTACAGGTCTTGTGCGCGCCAGAACTAGATAACTGTTTAGGATATATTCATGAACTTCTTAGCAATGTGTATGAAGTCCCAACGATGTGTCGCGTACAACAATGGTTGCTCTCCCTTTGTTCGTTTCTGAGTTACATCCCTATTATTAGTTCTTTTCGGCTATTTTTGTGTATACTTATGTTGTGCATACACTAACTCGGAAATTGTTTGGAATATCATGATGAAACTTTATAGCAATGTGCATGATCACAAGATAATATGTCGCATATAAGTACGGTTGCTCCCCTATCTTAATTTTGGAGTAAACTCCCTTTCCTCCGTCCGTAAACATTCTTGTGTGCGCCATAACACAGTAACCATTTGGGATATCTTCATGAAATTTAGTAGGCATATGTAGTAGGTAAAGGAAATGTATCACATACAAAAATTGTTGCTCCCCCTTCCTTAGTTTCAAAGTAATGCCCCTTTGATTGTTTTTCCCTACAGGTCTTGTGCGCGCCATAACTAGATAACTGTTCGGGATATCTTCATGAAACTTCATAGCGATGTTTATAAAGTCTCAACGATGTGTCGTGTACAACAATGATTACTCTCCCTTTTTTGTGTCTGAGTTACATCCCTTTTATTAGTTCTTTTCGGCTAATTTTGTGTATACTTATGTTGTGCATACATTAACTCGGTAACTGTTTGGAATATCATGATCAAACTTTATAGCAATGTGCATAATCACAAGATGATTTGTCACATATAATAATGGTTGCTCCCCCTTCCTTAATTTTGGAGTAACCTTCCTTTGATCATTATTTTTAGGCATTTCCATTCACTCCATATCTCCTTAACCCTTTGAAATATTAGAATGAAACCTTGTAGGAATGTGTGTAATAATGGGGCAATGTATCCTGAGCAAGAACCTCGACTCTGGCTTGCTTACTGGATTATCTGCCCATGCATAAATTTCCTGGTTACTCTGTAACTCCTTAACCATTTAGAAATATTTTAACACAACTTTATGGAGATGTGTATATTGTCAAGGGAATGTATTAGAACCAAGAATGGTATATCGAGTATATTTAGTTTATGAATTATCTCCCTTGTTTGACTTTGGCATTACTCAACTTAGGAGCCACTTCACCTTGGAAGCTGATTTTTTGTATACTAATAGTATTTGATGTGTTAAATATTTAGATAATGTTGCCGTCATTAATTAAAGTGTGGTTTCCCCTGTTTGTCTGCCTGTCTGTCCTTTTGTAAACAATCTTGTTCATTCTATATTCCTTTATGACATAAACTCGGGCGTATTATGCGCCGCTTGCGAATCCCTTGTTGTAACAGGGCCTCTTGGGCACTATATTTTAGTACCCGTTAAAAGCAGAGGCTTCAAACTTGCTATGATACTTACTCAGACCGAAACCTTTCCATATACAGCCATGATCCTAGGGTCAATATCTTAAGTGAACAAGGTACATTTCAAAACATACAGAAGTAAAATTTGACTTTCTTGTTTAAATGCGTCATATTGACACTATCTTTTTAAATAGATGCATCTAGCACCAAAACGTTCTGACAAAACCGAACCGAGGTAAAATCCCAAACAGCAACATATGATACATTCAACATTTTAATATGGGAACAACTTCTTAAGTTCAAGCCCGACAACTCTGAATTTGAGCTGTCTATTTAGTAGCTTTTGACGATGAATCCAACTTCTTAAAAGAAACTGAGGGTCTCTATAATTTAGAATATAAAAAGGGCAGTAGGCTGTGTTTTTTAATGTTTTAATCAGAAAAGATCAAAGGGAAATTGAAAATTTACCTAGGTCTAAAGGAACTTGAAGGCATTAAGAAGGGTGGCCCATCAATTATTTGTTCCAACTCTTTCCAAAATAGTTAGGTAGACCGAATGAAAACACAAGCTTATGCTAAAATCTTCCACCATGTATATGATGCATGTATACTGGATACATTCATTAAATAAAGGATAGGCAGGTATACTTATATCTTACATACAGTATAAATACTACATTACTGTGACTCAGACATGTGTGTAAGTGAAATTGTTCAACCTTGAAAAAGTAGATGCCACTGTGTTCTTGCCAAAAGTATTAGACACAGACTTCTTTTTTTAAATGCTTAGCCTGGTAGTTCGTGAAAGAGTTGGAAAAGTAGTTACTAGAACGCTCTTCATAATGCATTAAAGTACCTTCATACCTATTTACATTTCCAATATAGATGATTATTTTTAGGATTTTTCCGCAGATAATTACCCATTGGTCTTTTCTTATATAAACCCTTTCTAACATCAACAAGGCTTTTTGGACGGACACCCGGCGCCAGGTGTGTGCAACTATGGTTACGTACCGTTGAGCCACTTGGGTAACGTCGATACGAGAATTGAACAGAACAGAACAGAACAAGGCTTGCATTTCTTGATTCCTAAGTGTGAGAAACAACATAAAAGAAGTCATCTGCTAAGTTTACGGAAGTTCTGTTGTATTTTCAGCATTTTATGCAGACTTTTGTATTTCAACAAATCAGTGATTATCGCCACTTTAAGGTAAAAGTAAGAAAGATTTTTTTCTTTAGCAACTTAAGAAAAGTTATACGTTCGATGATGTTCACAAATTATTAAATATTTAACGGACTGGAAATAGCCACACTGAGTTAGAACGAAAATTTAAGGTTTCCGAGTGTGGCGGCCGTAAAATTCTCTCCACACTTCGTCCTAGTACAGGTTATATAATATTCTGGTTTCTTGGGACTATTGGCCTCATTCTGAATCGTTTTGAAATACAGAGCCCTGCGTTGCAACATTGCTTTACTGCACATGAACTGACTCAGTTAGACCGAGTCTGCTATTTTCCTTTCTCTGGTATGTACCTTGATTCCCGAGGATCTTCTTTCAGAAGTTATTCTAAAAGAAAGAGAAAACCAAAGGACTGACAAAAGAAACAATGGGAGAAACTCCCTCAGGCCAGCAAGTAACGTGTAATGCGAAGGACAAGTTTCGGATTAAATGCACGAGATCAATAGTTCTAACGGACTGGAAACTACGATTTCAGTTATACGTTTCATTAGGTCCTCCTCTTCACACAATACTTACGAGGGCCATCCAAAAAAGTCATTGGACTCATAATTCTCTCACAGGCTAGCATTAATTTTCTCACAGGCATGCTAGCCAATAAGAGGATACGAAACAAAAGAACTGTATGTTTTTCTTTGTAATGATGTTAAGCACACGGTGGATTCAAAAGGGCTGCTAAGTTGCGCGCTCATGTAATGTGTTAATAACAGACACAGAAATAGTTCTATTTTTCGCGCGCGCGCGCACGTGTGTGTGTGTGTGTGTGTGTGTGTTTCTGCTTGTGTAGAATTCATGCTACATATTTCGATAAGTACATATCACTGTAACTGAAATTTTATGGGATGTTTGTATCATTCAGAAAGTACATATAGAAAAATAAATGATATCAATCTATTATATGTAACACAGACGAGAGAGTCTAGGATGTCGCTGAATTTATTGTCCACGCGACCTTAAGAAATTGCTGTAGCGCCATTTTCGAGTACTATTTTATATTTTTGACTAAGAATAAATGTAAATGATAAGCCTCAAGAAGTATTTGTTTCGCAAGCTCAAAAAGTATACATAAGATATGACACTTTGAACATAGCTTGAGTGATTACTTTAAGCGTTCGGCTGCATCTAGCCTGTCATACACCGTAATGAAAACTTCATAAACTGTATTGAATGATTCTCGGATTTATGTGCTATGTTTATCTGTGCCTGGAAAATAAAAAGCAGCGACACAACATACCGTATACAAGGTAATTTTCGCTGTGTTCCATTTTTGGCGGTATTTCGCAGTCACTTAGAAACTGCGAATATTAAAATCGCGAAATAATATCCTGTTTCTTACAAAGTATCTTCTGTACACACAGTGTTCAAATATTTTAGTTCTGTTTGTATCGGTAATTGCTGGTACTTTTCCCTTGAGCCTGTTATTTCATTAGCCTGCGGCAGCCCTGCCGCAGACTAATGAATGAACTGGCTCAGGTGAAAAAGAAGTAGTTTTGCTTTTCACGCTTGCTGCTAACCGCGAAAATTAGAAATCACGAAAATTAATGTTTATGTTTTTGACCCTTAACCGCGAAAATTTAACCTGCGAAAATTAACGCGTATACGGTAATTGACATTGTGTTTCAACTAGGTCATCTGCAAGTTATATCAGTAGAGTAATGCTAAACCTTTTTCAAAGCAGAATGTATACTAGTTACTTTTGAAGATATAAAGAATATTTTTACAGCGCAAATGCGAAGGATACGCGTTTTGAATGGCATAAAATTAAGGTTAATTTTTTTTTCGGTTTCCGAGATAACATCCGGTGACAGAACTTTTTGGATGATCCTCGTATTAACTGCCGTCCATATAATTAAATTCTCAAGAGAACCCATTCTTATTAAAACTAGTGGAATGGGAAATATTGAGATAGTAAATATTTATGAATTTGCCGATAAAAATTATACGATACTGATTATATATGCATACATTTGTATGAAGAACAATGGTTTCCAATTATAAATTATGATTTTGTCGTGACTGCGTGCTCAACACCTTATTTCACTGTGAAAAAAAGAAGACCAAGCTTCAAAAATCAATTAATGTCAATTAGGAAAATATCACAATGGCTTCGATTTCTTCAGAATTTGTTCACCTGATTAAGTTTTACGTGGTGTAACATCAGCTTGTATAATAATGTACATAAAGTTAGAAAACTTTGAATATCTCACGTTTTTCCGGTTATACGCACAACGGTTATACGCACAAAGGCATGAGCTTGTGAAAGCAAATAGACAATAGTTGAGAAATAAAGATGGATATTCATACCAATAGTCACTTTATTTCAGTTTTAAGTTTTTTAATATGGTGTGCTGCAGCTTCTGGGCAGATTACAAAAGTTAATTTTAATCCACAGTTTTTAGGCAAGAAGCTTGAAGGACATGTTATAAAATCGATGCCAGTGAATGGGTTGTTTATGTGTCTGTACGAGTGTATGGTGACGGCAAAGTGCTTGTCTGTGAACTTCTACCCACATGTGACCACATGTGAGCTTAATTCTGAGAACTATGCAACTTCATCGGAGAGTTTAGTGCCATACCCAGGACGTGTTTTTTATACAGAAATTAATATTTGGCCCACGGTAGTAGTATTTTTGTCTTTATTTAAACACACACATTAGAATCTTGCAATTTCTTTACCTCGATATCTAACAATCATATCCACGGACAAAACATATATTCCAAGTTGATTTATTTTTCGCACGCTTGGTGATTATTGTAAACTGTGTATAACTAACTTTTGCATTTGCCCCTAAAATCTATTTACGCCTTCTACATATGACTAAATATGAAGATGTCTTTCCTACAAAAAATGTTTTATTTATTTACTTTATGCTACGCCTAGGAAAAACTGTGATAATATGGGAAAATTCATGTGGGAATTGACTTTTTCCTTGGGAATATTATTTTGCGAGTATGATGGATGGCCAGTGCTTAAATGTTTTTAACGTCAAAGAAAACAGTAACATTAGAACTCGCCAGGGACTAGTTGTTTCCGTAATTGTGAGTTCAAGGGTGCGATTTAGGCCCACATAGGCTCTTGTCATTTATTATTCAGCACCCTATAAAACCTAAGTTTTAACAACTTTTACGGTTTTAGGAAACGACGACATTCAAATTGCATTTGAAGAAGTTGAGGTAATTACAATGTAACCTCGTCGGGTCTACAATGGTAGAAGTGATCTCTATGTATGAAGTGTGAATTACACTTTTTGATAGCCATATTTGATGGGGAGTACTTTGTTTTTGTAGATCCATTTGAAAATAATATGGCAAACTTAGCTGATTATTCTGACCGTAAGGAGACTGTTGCTTACAGAATAGAGAATATTAAACGTCTTCACAGCATCAGCGTCTGTTCAAAAAGATTTTCATCGGTAACTGCTTGCAAAGCAAGTTGTGCATTTGATGAATGCAGTCGTTTGACCGAATTCGAAACATTTTTATTAGATCGTGTGGTGCACTATAAATTCTCAGTTATTCTTTGATTTCTCTATAACAGAAAATGTCTACAGACCGCTTCTCTAAGGCATGTTGTTTTCGTGTAGAAATAATTCAAGAGTTCTGGAGAAATGTTACGCTAACCTAACGTGGTCTTTTAGCCTTTTCCGGCGGACTTGTTCGGTGTCGGCGAGTGCGTCGGAATGCATGTAGGTTAAACAATTGTATACCCTATCCAGATATAGATCTAAAATATTTGTTCCCATTTTGAAGTGCTTACAAAATATTAAAACTAGTCAGGGAATACGCACAGATGCAGTGATATTTAGATTATTTCCTTCTTTCCAGACAATCGCCAAAACCTGTAAAGACGTCAAATGTCCATTAGGCCAACGTTGTTCGTCAGCGCCACCTTCCTTTGTCTGCAAGCCAGATGGTAAGTTATTTCCGTGATGAACCCCATATTGTAATAGAACATATAACCGTAAAAATATTTTAACAGATAAGTCTGATCAAACAGTGCATTTTTTTTTCAAACCAAACTGTTCTATTCATAGGACAATTGCAGTCAAAATGTAAGTGCCCCAATTTTTTAGAATTTTTATGGTAATAATAGTTGGTAGATCCAAAACAGGTGTCTGCCCTGTTTGCTTTTAGGGTCGAGTCGGGTAACTTCGGACAGCGGGTAAATTCGGACATACTATTGCAAACAGTGAACATCCAGATGAGACCGCTCATCATTAGCCGTCTCATTAGGATTTTCACTCTTTGTCCAGTTATTTTTTGTTTTAATTCCAAACAACTGACGTATAAAGGAAACAACGTCACTGTCCAAATTTACTAGCTGACCGAATTTATCTGATTTGTTCTATCTGCGATTTTTACGCATCACCGGATATTAAAATTAGGTAATATGATTGTAATACCATACATGTATGCACAGTCTTGCGAATTGCGACAGCATGTGTTGTCCACTGCCTAACCAGGCCTTCTCTTCCCTTTTTTCAAACTTTTGGGATTTAGCGACACACTGAAAGACAAGACAAATCAAGATTTATTTTGAGTCGGCTATAAGTACAACGTGTAATATAAGCTATGATGAGCTTTTGAACAGACTATTGGAAACAATAGCTGGAAACATCAATAAGAAGATAAAGGCGTTTCTTAATATCATTAATTTTTATTAGCCCATTGCAAGTTATAAAGTATATTTTTCATGTGTGTGTATTTCAATTCTCGTAACGATGTTTCCCCCGCACCTCTGCGGAACGTAT
The DNA here is from genome assembly GCA_963989385.1 of Ctena decussata. NCBI lineage: Eukaryota > Metazoa > Mollusca > Bivalvia > Lucinida > Lucinidae > Ctena > Ctena decussata. The sequence goes on along the minus strand of OZ022508.1, from coordinate 33,779,823 downwards.
CCATGGCCGCAGTAGGGGACGCACTGTGCGTCCCGTACTGCGGCCATGGATCCATTCCGCAAAGGTCGTCGCGTAGCTTGTGTTTTAAAGCATCTTAATATATCTAGAGTGTGACAACCTACCGGAAGTAGCACATGCAACACTGGTACCAGGCTCAAAAATGAGAAGTCTTCACGGAAGAATATCATATGAATGCGGTAATGGGCTGATTCTGAGGGGTGATCCGAGTTTAACCTGCCAGATTGGGCTGAAATGGTCAAAGGTCAAATTCAGATGCGGAAGTAAGTTACAACAATCTTTCTAGTTTGGTTCGATGGTCGTAAATATGAACTGCACTGTATATATTTACCGTAGATATTTGGCAATTAGTAGACTTATACAAGTCTCCTACTTAAAGCATATTTTACTTTTCTGAGTATTTTCAATCTTTATCAAGCTCCAGCTATAGATTGGCTCGAAGTAGGAGACTTATAAACCTTGCTTAGACAGCCTAGACCCCCAAGTAGTATCAATTATCTAAAGTGAAAGAAATGCAGCTTAATGTTTATTTAGTTAACTCCACAAGTTGTAAAATATTTCACACTAATTCCAGCAAGGTGCCACTGACCACTCTAACATTATTTTATTGCTTTGACTTCCCAGGAATTCATTCAAGGCTGATTTTATTGACAGAGAGGGACATTAAATTAAAAGTACTGTAGAATTTGTTTTGCATGTTCTGGTATAACATAGTTTATCCTTCACCGAAAAAACATGTTGTGGCACCTCAATAAAGAGCATCTCCCCAAGGTGGATTTGTATACCATAAAATTCTAAAAAAATGAGATACCTAAACTAATGACCGTATTTTCCTTAAAATGGAACAGTTTGGTTTCTTAAAGCAGTAATACACCCAAAAGATACATATGGTATGGCAAACAGTGTGGACCTTGATTAGACAGCTCCTTTAGCACGGTACTATACAAAATGGTGTTTGACCTAGAATTCAGTCCTAAGCACTACAAATACCGATATAAATGATACTTTTGTTAATGGCTGTCGGTTAATCAGTCTCTTATTCAGCTGCCCTTAAAACGGGATCAGAGAGGCATATTGCTGAATATGAGACTGAATATCAGTCTAGGCAATTAGCTGCTTAAATGGATCCTTTACACTACTGCCATTGGCTTTACTTAGTGAATCTTGTGAACACGAAAGAGGCTCCATTTATTGAACAAGCATGACCAAACTTGCATTGTATATATTTATGGCTACAGGGCAAAGCCAATTTTATGATGGGCCGAATGAGATTGATAAAACTGTATAACTACATGTATAAGCACAAAATTTATTGCAGACACTGCAAGTCATTCTAGCAAAGCATCACCTATCAGCACTTGCTTTTGTGTTATTGTTATTTGTATCAGCTCACCTGTGCACAAAATGCTGATAGCTGAGGCATTGTTATTAGGTATTAGACATTTGGTAGATCAGGCTATGTTTGAGTCTGACTCTGGATCTTTTTGGTAATGGATCATTCAGTAAGCTGGGCCATTGTGCACCGGTCTTTTTAGAAGCCGCTTAGAAGAAAAACAGCAGTACAGCAATATGTATGAACCGCTTTTTTCGGCAATTAGTGCTACCTATTATTATTGCGTAAATTTTGCCAGTATTTGAAACCACCACCCGCACCCATGCTTGAGACCAATCAAAGGAGATTTGAGATGTATGTATGACTTGCGATTTTACGTCCTTCTCAACATTATCTTAGTCATACCAGGACGATGGAAGGGGGACAATGAAAAGCTGTGCACAAAGTTACCACGATTATGGTTGGAAAGATTTCCGCCTCAAGCGGGTCTCGAAACCGGGACTGCTAGATCAGCAGGCCAGCGCTTAACTGACTGAGCTATCGGAGATGTAAACAAATTTTATTTCTAATTTTTGCAATTCTGCTGGTGTATTTCTTAAGCATCTTCGAGCGTTGGCCAAGCTCTTTGTATATCTAAACCCCATTTTATCATTTGATTTTCTCTGGATTTTTAGTGCCCGGGACATGTTTGGAGCTGAAGCAGTGCAGCAGCAGCAATAGTATAGATGGAGAATATTGGTTGTACCCGCCAATTTTCAATAGCTACGCTGACGTCTCGAGAATTAAAGTTTTTTGTAAAGGCATGGCATCAGAAGCTCCGACAGAATATATAACACGTAAGTTAACGCATAGATGTGGAAAAAAGATCATTTGAGCCGCAACACGACAACACCAACAAAGTGGCATTGGCTCCCAGCGAAAACTCAGATCAGCCTGTGCATCCGCACAGTCTGTTCAGAGTTTTCGCTCGAAAACTCAGATCAGCCTGTGCATCCGCACAGTCTGTTCAGAGTTTTCGCTGTGCGCTTTAACGGTAGCTAAGGGTCTAAGCTAGCTCCATGCGGACAACGAAGACTGATCAGACTGGGCGGCTGCCCAGGCTGATCTGAGTCTAAGCTGGGCGCACGTGCCACTTTGTTCGTTTTGTTGTGTCGACGCTCATTTGATGATAATTTTTATATACTTTCTATGTTTCTCCACAGGGTATATCGCAACAAGGCACTTTCGCTCGTGACATGTTCGGAGCTGCTTAGGCAGATCTAAGAAGAGTTCATGTAGGATCCTCTGCAAATCAAGGCGATTCTAATAAAAGGACCACTAAACATATTAACAGATGCTACTGCATACAAAGCGGTGCCGTGTGACATTTGGTAATCCACGTGCTGTTATAAACCTGCCAATTTCAAGCTTGTTTTGCATAGAAGCATACCTCGGTCGACACCAAATCTGAAGTCAGCATCTGTGCATGAACAGGGTAACAAGCCTAGTTTTAGGACGTCATCATGGCGTAACCATTTGCGCTGAAAGTGGAGTTACAAAACGTGCACAGGAACGTGACACTTCGCGGCATAATAGCTAGAGGAAAACAGCACTTTTCAAAGCATTTTCTCCATTGTTTCTCAGTACTCTCTATACAGATTTCCTCAATAGTGTAGATATTTTGAAGTTTTACACGGCAGTTTTACACAGCAAGTCTTTTATAAGACTTCCGTTCTATCTCTTTATCTCTCTCTCTCTCTATGTCTCTCTTTCTATCTATTTACGAGGGTGTGGGGGAGAGGAGGTACCAAAGGCTTGAACGGCTTAGTGGCAATAGTAACAACATTGCTGAAAGGAGGAAATATAATAATTGAGCCGCGACACCACAAAACCAACAATGTGGTCGTGCGCTCAGCGCAGACTCAGATCAGCCTGGGCATCCGCCCAGTCTGGTCAGAGTCTTCGCTGTCCGCAAGGAGGTAGCTTCCCAGATAGCGTGCCAACGTTGGGCCTACGTTGGCATTAGGTGTCACTGTTGGCTGAGCGTTGGCGTTGGGAGTACAACGTTGGCCGAACGTTGGCTGAACGTTACTACAGCTGGGTATATGTTTGCTCTAGGCACACAGGAATTAATTATACTTCGACCTATGCTGGTTCAAACTTTATTTCATAGCATGCTGTGTACATTTTTCGTAAAAAAGTATGTCGGCCATTAAACGGTCAGCCAACGTTGGGCCTACGTTTTCACATGCATATAAATTTTGCTAAGTTTTACGTGGGTAGAGTAACGTTGGCCCAACGTTGGCTTGACGTGGGGAATTGAACTCCAGGTTTCAATGATAATTAGCAATGAATATGAATTAGTCAATTTATCTATGTATGATTTGACTATTCAGTATCATAATTATCATTAAATGGGCTTCTTACTATTTGTTTATGTTTATTTATTTTTATTTATTACTATCTGTCTTGGTATTGCCTGCTCTGACTTTGACTAGCATGTACTAATAATTCTATGAAAAAATTATGAATTTTTGCTTTTATAAATTTTATTCATAATATAACAATATAGATTTAGGCATTATGATAATACTAATCAAAGGCTTTGGTTATTTACAATATCTGAACGAGGTACATAGAAAAGTGGAAATCTGTAAGTAATTAGCGATCACATCTGTAAGTAATTAGCGATCACACAGCAAGGAGTCTTGTGTACTCCGATTTTATCACAAGCAAGGTCTGGTTACCAAGGAAACGATCCCCATTCAGCGATTAAGTTGTTAGTACTTCTGTTATTAATGACTTTCAGATGTACCAAGTGCTACACATAACTAGGGCTTTGAGGAGCAAAGATTGTGTTCTTTGAATAGAAAATTATAAACGTACGCGCAAAGTCATAAACTCAGCAGTATTCAATACTTCAATTCAAGCAGATTGTATTTGATTTTTTGTGAATTTAGCTTAATACATTTCAGCATGAATGTCTTCGCGCGAGGCATATGTACTCAAATCAGCCTGCACAACTGCGCAAGGTGAAATGCAGCTCCACACATTTGATTAACCAGGATTCATCAGGCAGATTAAATGTGTAAGCGAAGAGGGAATAATGTAACATAAAATGATGCATATGCGCAACCTGATTTTAGTCGTAAAGTATATGAAAACCGCATTAAGTGATCAGATATTCGTAGAATTGTGTATTTGGGATTGCATTTAAAAGTCAGTATACGTTTAAATTGCTGACTCTTGTTTGTGGGCAAGGAATTAGTTACTCTTACTGGATGCTTCGCACAGAAGGAGGAATTTGTTTTATTTCAAAGTATATGTTGGTTTAAGGTGACACAACTTGACCCAAAGTGACATTTTTGCGTTGGCTGATTGTAAGCCATAAATGTAGGCGCAACGTTCGCCCAACGTTGTAGGAAAAAACTTACAACGTTCGGCCAACGTTGAGCCAACCGTTGGCTCAACGTTCGCCCGATGAGCAAAGTTACGTTGGAAAAAACTTACAACGTTCGGCCAACGTTGAGCCAACCGTTGGCTCAACGTTCGCCCGATGATCAAAGTTACGTTGGCCCAACGTTGGCATCCAACGTTGGCCCAACCAAACTGACCACCTTAAGCCAACGTTGGCCCAACGTAGGCATGTTATCTGGGTTAGACCCTTAGCTATCCTTTGAGCACTTAATGAAGAGTCTGGTGAAACTGGGCGGCTTCCAAGGCTGATCTGAGTCTTCGCTGGGCAAACAACCACATTGTTGGTTTTATCGTGTCGCGGCTCATATTCACTTGCGATATAGGTGGTGAAGGTGAAATAGGAAGACCGTCTGGAAGCAAAACACATCAGAAAGCGAAAATAGCAGAATCAGTTATGCTGAACGAGTTTAAGTAGCCCTCTACAAGGGAAAAAAAACAACGATAAGGGACAAGTCATTTATTATCAGGTGGGGGCCGGGTAAATTCAGGTGGGAGGGGGGTCAAATTTTTTGTGTGATCTACTGGGGAGGTCGGAAAAAGGCCAAGGAGCAAGGGGAGGGGTCAGAATTATTTTATCAGTTATTCCATTTTAATTAAATGTCTCGGCTTTTGGGAAGCTGCGCCCACCAGAACCTCCCCCCCCCCCCCCATTACCCCTACATTTTCTGAGCAACTATATTTTTTCAAACTTGATCTTGAAAATATTTGCTAAAACAAGATAAAAAATTTGCTGCTTCAAATCTAGAGAGTAAAATATTTTTATATATTTAAATTGATTTGCTGGTAGAGGACAGTATATAGTAATCAGTAAAATCACGCCAGCCTTTAAATGCCTGTGCTTGTGAAATCAGATCTCTAGGTACCTGTCATCAGCAAAACTACTCTCGCTTCTGGGGGCGCCCCAGACCTCCTTATTATTATCGGCAGCTTTATAGAACATTCAGCATCAGGTTCTGGGTGAGCCTGTGAGTAGTTGAATCATACATACACTTTACATAAAAATTAAATGACTTATTCATATTCATTCTAATTATCATTGAAATCTGGGGCCATATTTATAAAGCACTTTAAGTGGTTGCTATGCGGTTGCTAAGGCTGAGTTTCGATGAAGGAGATTCCCAACAAGTATGAAATTTGCTCTGGAGGAACAGTCTTTTTCAGACTGTTCCTCCAGAGCAAATTTCATAGTTGTAGGGATCTCCTTCACAGAAATTCCGCCTTAGCAACTACATAGCAACCACTTAAGTTGTTTTATAAATACGGCCCTGGTGTTCAATTCCCCAACGTTGGGCCAACGTTATTCAACTCACGTAAAGCTTAACAATTTATATGCATGTGAAAATGTTGGCCCAACGTTGGCTGACCGTTTAATGGCCAATATACATTTTCACGAAAAATGTACACAACATTCTATGAAATAAAGTGTTGAACCAGCATAGGTCCAAGTATAACTGATTCCTTTGTATCCTAAGCCAAAATATACACAGCAGTTGTAACGTTGGTTTTACACAGAAAACTCTACACCGGAGTGAAGAGCTTTATGTGCCGCGAAGATAGCGGAGGGCGATTTTCCGTTAATGGCGTTATCAACCAATGTACAACATATCAACAATGAAACTCTAACAAGGTTAGAATTTTGGAAATTTATATATGATAATGTAAGTTCTAAATGCAAACAACACAATTTACAACTGACGCATATACAATGATATACAACACATGTCAGTTCATGTCGCTGGCCCGAGTATGACGTTTGTCTTAAATCTGTACTCGATTTGCGTACATTACGCAAATCATTTACAGACTGATGCTGACACCGTACTCAACTCAGCGTCATGACATGAAAGAACACAAAAAGAACAAAAGAACGTCAAATATACCCGCAAACAAACATGAGAGTCAAGGCATTTTCACAAACGGCCGGCTATTCAGACACTGGTCACTCCCCGTACACCATCAGGGACCAGTCTCTGTTGAATATGTAAATGGTGATATCACATAAACGTGTGTTTCACACAGATGATCCGTATAACTCGCGGACTCGAATATATTAAGCAATCAAGCCCGCTCCTGCTGGGCCTCTACATTACCACGAATATTGCCCTCATTATATCGACCTCGTATCGTCCTCCTGATATTGCCCGCCACTGCTATGCTTCTAACCCTGTTTTTCGTAAACTTGTGTCAATTTCTGTGTGTATAGTATTCTTTCCCTATGGTGTGGGATTTGATTTATTAATTCCTGATCATTGTCTATCTTTTAATTTTTGTAATATTGGACGTGTTATGATATATCAATCACCCGAGTGAGGATGCACCTGGAGCGGTGTTCCTCCAGGTGAGGAGTGGCTCAAAGTCTCAACATTTGACTGTCTGACTTGAGATACATAAATTTGACGAATTTACACTTAATACATTATAATAACAATACGTATGACCTGGGCTTGTCTTGGAAAAAAACATACAACAACCTCGGTAAATACCGAGCATAAAGCGAACACGCCAGCCGTGTCACTAGATACATCTCTTTTTTTTATTTATTTTTTCTTTATTGTCTCATGGTACAACTGTTTTTACATAGTAATACATAATACTGTTTTAAGAACATCTGGCCAACGTGCCCATTTGGTTTCCAGTTACTCAATAAAGGAGGAATATATCGAAGTACATGTCGATTTTACAGTTGAAATATATATTAACTACTATCTTACTTATTCATATATCCATGCTTGTACATATGCATATATACATACACGTACGTACCTATACGCATATATATACGCATGTATATACATATACATACTTATAGATACACACATATATATACATATAGACCCTAGATTTAACGTCAGAAAATAAGTCCAATTGGCGCGTTGACATAATAATCTGTATATTTTCTACAAATTTAACTCATCTTCAACTGCTAAATCCAATATACGATATGTAACTGTTACTATAATATTTACTTTATCAATGTCAAGGAAAAACTTTTATAGCATGTAACAATATATTTTTTGATGAAAACAAAAAAAGAAAAAGGAAAAACAAACATAGGACACAACTAAATGAAAATAAGAAAGTGAACAAGTTAGTAGGGAAAAACAAATAATAAAACAATGGAAATAATTTCAAAGACTTACAGAAAGAAAAGAAGAGAGAAAAAGAAAACACAATCAACTGCTCTCCTATTCTATTTAGAACAAAAACTAAGCTATGAAGTTTAGGAAATCATTCCATTTATTTTCAAACTGCGTTGTCATGGATAAGTGCAATTTCTTTTTCAGTTTTTATTCTCACTGCCAAATATAATTTGAAATTTGGCAAAATTGGTATTTGTTTCTTATATTTACACATGAAAATAAAATATTTTGCTAAAAATAAGATAAAATTTTACTTGAGTTTCTGGCTTTTGATATAATTGATATATTCCAAAAGTAATTATTTTTAGATTTATGTTTATGTCTTTATCTTTTTCTCTTAAAGACACTAGACACAACTCGCGCATGCGACGAAAAGCTGGAGTCGTGCTTATAAAATATACCAATGAGAAAACGCAGACCCGACTAGACATATGCGTCGATGGATCTGACTTTAAAACAGTGTCGAGGATTATACTGACGTCATTAGGTATTACTATGACATAACCCAAATAAAACGTGAATGATCAAAACAAATGACTTTTTATATTAAAGACAATTACCAAAAATCTCACTTGCACACCTATTAAGTCAACTTTTTCAAACTAAGCATACGACCATATGCCATACTATAGATACTATCAATAGCTTGTCAATTATCACTCATACATTTGGTGGTCATTTCGTTTGATCTGACATCACGACGCCTATGATGTCATATCAGATAACGTTGTAAATTGAAGGCAAATCAAATGTATGGCGACCAAATGTTACCGTTGAGTTTATTCATTAAACCTTAATGCGGTGCGTGTAAATGACGTCGATTGACGTCGAGTCTGTAAATTTTTTTTCATTACAAATCAATCCAATTCTATAAGCCACATACGCAAGAAACTAGTCAAACTCATGTAAAACGTACTAACGCCGTCATAACACTAATGCAGTTGACGCCTCTCGACGTTAAATAGACGTCGAGCACACATGCATATGTCTTACATATGTCTTACAAACCATTCCCTTAAAACAAAATACTATACAACAGTATTGCATTGTGCAGCTTTAATATGCACACTGTATCGATTCACCTTAAACACATACTGTATCGATACACCTAACTATCAGAAAACAAATTTCTCGCAATCTGAATATGTTTGGCAAGAGATAAATCAGGAAGTCACAACTACAATTTGAAAGAAGTCAAAACTGTTTAGCCAAACACATTCTAAATAAATAAATTTTTACATATACCTTTTTGAACTGATTTCAAAAGCTAGGCACTCACTTATTCCGTCATTAATACAAGTATCCACTTCTAAAGACGCAGTAGTAGTAATTCAATTCTCATATCGACGTTGCCCCCGCACCTCGGCGGAACGAATCCATAGGCGCAGTAACGGGGCGCCGAGCGTCCGTCCATGAGTCTAAAGACACTTTGAAATCGAGAGCTTTTATACAAATCTTAGGTTTTAAACGTTTCACCAATAGCATGAAAAAATTACGCTTGACAATAATTTCTTCTCAAAAACAGTAGTTTCCTATAATTAATATACCGATTCTTGGTATATTATTAATTCTTAAAACAGTTAAACTTCGTCAAATGATATCCTACGCCCACAGAAACTCAGGAACAAAAACTGAATCTAAATGAATGTTAGAGTCCGCGAAAAAAAAGAATTTCTCAAAAAATGTTTTGCCAACATGTACAGTCAAGGGACATAATTATTCGCCACTTTCAAAATGGCCGCCATCAACAAAGAAATGATGCATTGAATTCAAATTCACTGTGCTATTATTCTGATTTTTTTTTTTCATCGAAATTTTGAAAAAAATAAATCTCCTTTCTATTAACTACATACCGCTTTCCTACAATATTTTGCTGTTATTCTCTGAAAAATTTAAACTACATGTTTTTCAAGCAGGCTGAATTGGTTCCATTCGTTAAATAAGTGAGGTTGGCTTTCAAACATAAATTTCTTGACTTCACTTTGTGACAAACCATGATTTTTGAGGAAATTTCGTGATTGCAGTGTGAGAGAAAAATACTGATAAACTATTTAGTTTAAGGGCTTTGTCATTTGTATAGAGGGGGTCCCGATTTTGAAGTCTGAGCTTTAATTGCAAATTATTTGGTACTAGTTAATTTTGAAGTTTGTTTGGTATCTTTTAATACTTTTAGGGCATTCATTCTTTATTATTCTTGAGCTAGATTCGTGAAAGCTTCAAAATCAAAAAACAAACATTCACAAAACAGTGTATTGACTTAATGTCTACGGTGAGGCCACTGCTGTTGACGGGCATGTTATAAACTGTCTATTCACATCCCAGATTTGTAAGAAAATAAAACATAAAGTAGCTGACAATTATCACTGGATGTCTATTCACCCCCATTGTATGTCAATAATCCAGACCCTCTGCTCCTTATCCCATGCCATCCCCTTTATCATCCCACCTTCCCCAACCCCACCCACCTCATATGATCCTTGTATTTTCTGACAGCCCTTTGTCGTTTTCTCTTAATTATCTTTTCTGTAAAATCCGTACCTGATAACAAATTCCATTATACCACTGTATTCTCCCACAGTCGTCTTGCTATTAATTTTCACCAAACTCATATTTTGCTATCTGCTTTGGATGTAAACAACACCCTACCATCACAGTCTGGCTTCATTTCTTAACAACTCAAACTATATTTTTCCTTAAACAGTCATGAAACTGTGGCCCAAGACATGCAAAATATGATAATTAAGTTTTATACCTTTTTGTCATCTATGAAATTAACTAAACATTCCATTTAACAGCCCACCTGACAAAATTATTGTGCTTGGTAGCCATGTTGTTTACCCGTCATTCACTCTGTGTCCATGGTAATGATGTCATCAAACAAACTTGTGACATCATCATGAGGTTATAAGCAATTAGATCATATAACTTCCAATTATTGATTATTTGTGTGTGAGCAGCACAGTCTGTCAGAGCAAAATATATACACACTGTGTAAACCAAGTCTACCAATTTTCGTCTTGGATGGCGAATAATTATGTCCCTTGACTGTAGCTAAATCCAAAATTTCGCTTATGGGAACTCACTTAACAATCTAACAAGACGTAAACAATGCCGATCTCATGAATCATCCGTGCGGAAAACAAGACGCATTTTCCGTAAGTGTTTTATTACCATATTTACCTTAAATACTCTTATATTGCTGACTGACGTTAAAAACACGCCAGACAGACATAAGATTAAAAAGTATTTTGACTTGAAACACCTACGATGCAATTCATTTCGTAGCAGTAGGGCCAACATTGGGAAAACGTTATACTTCCAACGCCAACGCTTAGCCAGCGGTGACACCTTATGCCAACTCGGGTTTGTCCTTGTATCTTCCTTAATTCATGTATATCCTATCCCTATCTATGGTTATTTAGTTGCATTGCACATCAGTATATTTTAAATGATGAGGAATAATTATTCAAATCCTATTTTTACGTCACAAAAACGGAATCTGTTTAGTGACAGATCTGTATTCAAGTAACAGTTTCCTGATATTATGTTTGAATTATACCACTCTTACCAGAAAACGTCAACTTTAATACAAAATATTTCGCAATGGGAAAGGTCTAAGGGTGGTATAAAATAGTTATTTCATGGTTTGTCCGCCTGTACGAGGAAATAATCCACTACTCGCTAAAGCTTGTGGTTTATCTCGTGCAGGCGGACAAACCACGGTAAAACTATTACTTATTGGTCCACTAAAAGCATTTCAGGTTCAAAATACTCGTAGAGCCTTTTGTGTAATCGACAGTAGCAACTTGCAAAAACTGGGTAAGAGCAGGGTCCCAGCTAAGAAGCAGGGTCTAACCCCCCAAAATCGTACGCAGTATTCAGCCAAAATTAGGGATTATTCAGTACGCAGAGTCATGGTACGCAGTATTCAAGAAAAAACACAAATCGTTTGCGTACTCGAATAAATAAATAAATAAATCGGCAGTCATTTAATACAAAATGTGCGAAGCCACAGTGGTTTCCTGTTGCATGACCTGATAATTGTAGAGAACTATATACATGATATATAGCAAAAGCGCCCTTTGGATACCTTTACATTTCAACGTAGCAGAAGTATCAAGGTATCCATGAGGCGTCTTTGCTGTAGTGTGTTGGGCCTGATGCCGAAATGTTTGTGCAAATTTTTCTTTTATATAGGGCCTACGAGTACAGGCACCTACAGAAATAAAACAGGCAAAGTCAGTGTCTATTAATTTATAAGGAGTAAAAGAAACAATGTGTGCGTTTATAAAACGCAGTATTTTGCCAAAATGAAATTGTGACAGTCCACAAAGTCCCATCCCTTTAAAAGGAGGGAGGGGGTGGAGGAGGGCTCTGCATATACCTACAATGCCAAAACAAAACGTACATGTTTTTATCCTTCGATAATCACACAGACTTTTATTTGAATTGGGTCCTTAGTCGTTAGTTAGAAGGGAATGGATCTTTTTTTTCTAATGTTTGATGCCCCAACTCCTTGTGTGTTGGGGCTAAGAATACTATTTCTATTCGTATCTTTACATTATGTGCTTGCACATTAGTTCACAGGGAACTTTAAGCGTCTTGTACTTATGATAGCTGTAAAGTGACTACATGAGTGTTCATACAACGCAACATTTGCCAAGACAGCGTCTGCTAAGTTCCATCCCTGCCCAGGGTCCCTTAGGCATACTATTCCCAAACCGTCTTATTTACGATGCAGTTTACATTCCTAAACGCCCACAGAAAGCTTCATTTGAATCGGTGCACTAGTTAGAATGATATCCATCCGCAGACTCTCTCCCATCCCTGAGACCCCCGAGGCTGGGCCTTAGTCTGAAATGTTTGTGCGCATCTAGATATGGTATCCAACCATATCAACCACAGTAAGTTTTAATGTTCCCATCATTAGGTGTGGCATTTGTGACTGAAGAATGGCCTGGCTGACTGACTGTATGATGCTTTCATGGTAAAGTGCGGATATAACTACCCAGCTTTCAACGTGTGAAAAAATGTTATGGTTTCAAAACCGCGGGCCAAGTCCCAAAAATATATGATAGCAAGGCCTTCAATAAATTATATAATGAGGCTCATTCAGTAAAGACTTTGTGAAAATAAGACGTGACCATATGCATTCAATTTGAGCAGGCATCATTTAACTTGTGCACAAATCAATTGCTGGGGCGCATGGCTCCCCAGGGCCGATGACAGGTGGGGACTTCTGACGTTTTTTCTGCAGTTCACGCTATGTAGAAATTCCTTCTCACTGTCATGTCCTTTTAAAAATATTTTAACTAATTCACCTAATATCTGATCGAAATTTTAAAGGTATGCAGCTCCGATTAAAGCAGGGAGCAACCATGCCATGCCTGCATATTGTTTTGGAGCTATTGGGGCAGCTGCATCAATTTTAGGGCTTTTGAGAATAGGGGAATAATGGTTATATTTATCATGGGATATTTTAGAAAGCTGAGGAATTTTCAGTATTATTTTCAAGGCACGCACTGTTTAGCACTTCCTCCCTTCTACCTCAACTCCCGGTCCTGAGAGCTTCATCATGACTGTTACCGACGAAAACACATTCATTTGTCACAGCTAACAAGCTTCATAGTTGAAGAGTAAACATTAAAAATCAGTGAAACTACAAACGAGGCAGAATTGTTAACCTGAACAGTCTGTTTAGTGTTTGCATTGCTTAGCAATCCATTGTCAACGTGCCTGATAAATTGACTTCAAAATTTATTAGAAAATCAGCCTTTTAAGCTTGCTGCTAAATGTTTCCTAAATATTTACTAGGATTTTACATTGCGCTATTCCCTAAATAGTATTCAGTATTATAGCCCGTTTTGAAAGAGTATTCAGTATTCAAGCTCAAAATTAAGCGGTAGCAAGTATTCAAGGGGGAGGGTGGTTACACCCCAAAGTAGGGATAATGGTGTAATTTGGGATCATTTAAATGAGAACATGGGTTATGGCTCCTTCTTAGGACCGTCTGGCTGAGACGGTTCTAATGAGTGATCACAACATATGTTCTCACCAAGATTGTTCTAATAAGGGGTAGCAACTAATGTGTTTGTTCAAAGATAAGGTAACTTATCTAAGAACTATCCCTGTTACCCCTTCTTATCCGGAGTCCTGATTTACAGATGGTTCACCTTAATCCAAATCCAAATGGTGTTTGAATCGAAAGTGAACATGCCCAGAGGTTGATCTCCGCGCTTAGAAGTAAAATATTTGATTTAGGAGAAGACCCTTTTGAGTAGGGGCTCTTCTTATATAAAATATTTACAAAACTCCCTCTCATAATCACACAGGTACAGCATTCAATTATCTAAACCCATCGAACGCAAATATGAAGACGACAACATTGACACATTTCTTTCCGAAAACATGTTGTTGTTTTTTCCAAACTAAATATTATATTCAGGTTCCAAAGCTTGAGCGCAAACTGTGGATCTAAACGAAGCGGCTAATTCTGAACCGCCTCTTTAGAAATGTGTCTTTTTTTCTCAAGTTCAACTTTTTTCTATTTTTTTTTTTTTTTTTTTTTTTTTTTTTTTGATGTTTCAAAGAGTGAGTCATGCTTACGCTAGTACTGAGTTCAACGATTAAGATCAATTTTTCATAATTTCTCTGCCATATTTTTTTCTAAAAGAACTGAAGCGTGTAGGCTAACTGATAAGTTCACTGGGTTCATAGTTAATTATTTAATTCTACCGTTGTTTTGATAACATTCTAATCATTCCATTGGTTATGGACCAGTTTGCATACAATAACCTGTGCTGACGACCTAATTGCGGTAACTGATTAGGTCGAGCGAAATTGATAGTGAAAAACACAAAACAGTCGACGTCGCTACAGTATGCAGCATACAGATCTCGGAGATAAGTTGAATTAGTTTCACCTGTTGTCCTTTATATTTATGTACAGTTTGGCACAAACAGTTGGCATTTCAATGGACTCTAACCGCGCCCCCTTGCAGACATTTCTTTATGGTGTGAGGCCGAGTTTATACAAGAGCTCTTAAAAGCGGGTAATAAACACCTTGCACAGAAAATCAACTTCACGTAGTGGTACATAGCTGGTGTTCTATCGCTGAATGATTTAAAGATTTCAGAGTTTATTGACCTCATCTATCCATGTGAACTTGAAATTAAAGATACCACAGAGTCCATTTCATCTGCCTCATACTTAGATTGTTATCTCTATATTGACAATGAAAAGTTTGGTACTAAGGAAAGACTTCAACTTTCCTTTAGCTAAATGCTCATTTTTTGAGAAGCAATACTACCTCGGCACCTGATCCCAGCGGGCACATAACGTCGAAATGACGTCGTACTGACGTCGACGCGACGTAATGACGTCGCATCGACGTCAGTACGACGTCATTTCGACGTCATGTGCCTGCTGGGATACGGAGTTTATGTCTCTCAGCTTGTGCTTTGTTACACTAGAGCCTGTTTCAGATATCAAGACTTTATTAACAGAGGGAAGATGCTCACCTACAAATTGTTGACACAGGGTTATTACAAAGCGAAGCTTGTGTCAACAGTTTAAAACGTTTTATAGGAGAAACCATGGCCTCGTTGAACCCTACAATGTGGCCATTTCTTGCGGCTTATTTCCGATTTGATGGTCTCAGCCGAAGCCTAGTAAGGTTTTCAAATACCGGACTTTCTTATTCACTGACTTATTCCACAGATACATAGATATGGCGGGTGTATTATAATAGGCAGGTGATGCTTACTACTCGCGAGCACCTGACCACACCTCTGTTTCGGGGTCCACGTCTGTGCTGCTAAACAATTGTTTATACGACTTTATAGTTTGGACTTATGTGTTGTGTACTTTGACCACTTCCGTCTAGTTAGTTGGTCTGCTAACCATGTTGGGTACCGTGATAAATGTATCTAAGATCCGACCACTGAATCTGATACTGACCCATATTCCATGCTTCCACTGAATTCAGAAAATCAGTTTTACCTTCTGCTGTAATGTCAGTTTCTCTGGGACAATATGGGATAGACTCATGAAGTTCGGCACATACTTGCAACTTGTAAGGGGCAACAAAATACGATGAACAGTGAACCATATCGGGCTGAAATGACTGACGTCGCATGCAAGGGGAGCTTACTGCATATGCAAAACGGAAATACTCAGATCGTCTGCGCATCCGCGCACACTGATCAGAGTCTTCCCCTCTTGCATATAATATCTATGCATCCTGGCGAATCTAAAATTTAACTATGTTAATACAGACTTTGGTCAGTTCTTTACGCCAGTCTCGGCTAAATGCAACTTTTCACGTTCTCTGAATCAGCAACAAGTTTGAAATGGCGACTTTAATAGCATCTTCCCATTAGGCGCTATCCATTGTATCTGACGAATTTTCCTATATATGAGCCGCGACACGAGAAAACCAACAAAGTGGCGTGTGCCCCCAGCGAAGACTCAGATCAGCCTGGGCATCCGCTCAGTCCGATAAGTGTCTTCGCTGTCGGAGTCTTCGCTGTCGGAACGGAGGTAGCTTAGGCCCTTAGCTACCCTTTGACCATATAACGAAGACTCTTTTCAAACTTGGTAGCTGCAAAGGCTGATCTGAGTCATCGCGCGGCGCACATGCTACTTTGTTGGTTTGGTCGTGTCGTAGCTCAATATTATATCGATCAAGACCTTTGAGGACTAACGTTTTGTAGTCCAAGTTCAATATGACATTCAAATAAGCATAATACGTTTTCATATACAATGAAACGCCAAACATATTCCTTTGGGAACAGAATTTATTAAACGAGTCGTCACAGAACACATGTTACAAAAACACATTCATTTATTAAAGCACTGAATATTCATAATGTTTTTACCATACTCTAAAAAAACTATTCATGTTCATATATATCAATGATTTATCTGGTATACAGAGCTTCAAATAACATCCAATCTTCCTAAACACACGCAGGAAGATCGTGAAACGTACTGACAGCAGGGTCAACTATACCCAGCTGATACACCGCCCACTCGCACCTGCAGACGAACAAAGAATAAGCGCGACAGATGGTCTTATGCAATACCTTTTGTGTGCGCCGGCGTGCGCGAACTAGTGCGCGTGCGCCTTTGTAAAAATATTCACCTGTTATGTTTAGAAACTGCTAGAGTCTTCAAACTAGCTCATAAATTTGTCTGAAGAAGATCCACTGAAAGCAGCGATGCATATCGGGTCCTGGGCTAAAATTCACGATTGATTGAACATAGAAAAATATTCACCTGTTGCATTTAGCTCAGTTCCAAGTAACCGCAAGGGCTAGAGTCTTCAAACTTGCTCCATAGATACGTCTGGGGAAGACCTACTGAAAGCAGCGATGCATATTGATCCATGACCTAAATTTCACGGTTGATTCAACATAGAAATAAATATCTACCTATTGCATTCAGTTTCTATGTAACCGCAAGAGCTAGAGTCTTCAAATTTGCGCCATAAATACGTCTTGGAAAGATCTACTCAGAGCAGCTATGCATATAGGGCAGTGAGCTGTATTTATATACTGATTTTGTCTTGTATGTAGAAGACTGTTTGATGTATGAACATGATAGCTTTGGATAATGACTCAGTATCACTTAAAGTTTAACCTAACAGTAGGTCACAGTGACCTTTATTTCACAGTCCAGTGATTTTTCCCTATATCTTGAAGACTTTTTGATGAACGATCATGATTGTTTGGGATAATGACTAAGTGTTGCCCAAAGTTTGACCTCAAACTAACAGAAGGTCACAGTGACTTATATTTCATAGTCCATTGAGTTTGCCTTATCTCTTGACGACTATTTGATGAACGAATATGATTCTTTGGATAATGAATCAGTATGACCGGATATTTGACCTCAAACTTACAGTAGGTCACGGAGACCTTTATTTTATGGTCCAGTGATTTTGCCTCATATTTTTACACTTTTTCATGGAAAAACTTATACTTCGGTTAATGGTTTGGGCTAACACTGTAAATTACCTCATACTGATTGTATGTCAGTGTGACCCCTATTTAATGGGCCAGTGATTCTGCCTCATATTTTATCACTATTTTATGGATTTGCGTCATACCTGGTTAAATGGTTTAGACTGACACTATGAATGATATCAACTTTGTTGAGGGTCAGCTTGACCTATATTTCATGGTCCAGTTATTTAGCCTCATATTTCTAACAATATTTCATGCATTTGTATTATACTTGGGTTCGTGGTTTGGGCTGACACTTTGAGTGACCTCATACTTACTGTAGGTCAGTGTGACCTTTATTTCATGGCCCAGTGATTTAAGCCAATATAAAGTATTTCATTGACTTCTATTTTACTTGGTGTAATGGTACACCAGATACAATGATTGGCCTCCTGATACTTCTAGGTCTTTGTGACCTATAGTTCACTATTTACCCAGCGGACACATCACGTCGAAATAACGTCGTACTGACGTCGATGCGACGTCATTACGTCGCATCGACGTCAGTACGACGTCATTTCAACGTCATGTGCCTGCTGGGTATTGATATTGTCATACCTCTGGCAATATTTTAGCGATTTGGATTTCTTTTAGTAGAACTTCATTCTGACAATGCAGTTGATCGCATTTTACTAGGCCGGTATCGTCTATATTAAACAATCTGGGGACCTATGGATTTCAATCACGCATATTTGTGATGGTTAACCATGCACTTTTAATGAACTGACATGATGGTTTACCATAACAAAATTACTGCAATTTTTACCACAAGATGTCACTACATTACCGAAGGATGAAACGTGATGGAAAGCCGTAACGTTGGTTTCTTTTGGTGTTATGGCTTACCAGAACAAAACAAAACCAGAGAACCAGTGTTCCTGTCGCTCACCTGACACTTGGTCCGGTATATATTTTAATACTTTTATACATGTATATAGCCCCAGGACAGGGGCAGATACCCCTGGGGACTAATGTTGAGCCCCAATGCTATATACCAAGCCACAAGGTCACTGGGCCTTTGGTTCTGGACAAAGATTTCAAAAGGGTTTTTATCATATATGGGCGTGAAGGCCACCTTATTCATGTGGCCATGACCATCTGAACAAACGTTAATTCCTTTGACCCAGTGAAGCTCCATATGAAATACAGTAAACTATGATGGGCCCCGAGTGCCGAATGCTACATACCAGGTTTCAAGGTCATAGGCCTTTCGGTTCTCGAGTAAAATACCTTTGAAGAGTTTTTACCATATATTGGCGTGGTGGCCACCTTGGTCATGTGACCAAGACTATTTGAACAAACTTTCTTTTAACCCGGTGAAGCTCCATATGAAATATGGCTTCAATCCGAAAATGTTTTATTAGTGGGAGAATCTCAGCGACCTTAAACAAATGTCAAAGAATGACCTTGACCTATAGCGACATAACATCTTCACCTGGTCATTTAGTTTACCATATATACCAAATATTGTACCTTAGACTTAAATATTTTCTGAGAAATCCACCGTTTAAGCATTTTCACATATAAAAGCCTAACGTACCAAAGTTGACTGTGTCAGAAATTAGGCCATGGTCAATGCAAGATCATCATTTGTATAAACTACAAAGGGCCCGAGCTTCAAGGTAACAGGCCTTTTGGTGCTGGAGAAGACTTTTGATGGGGTTTTACCATATATGGGCATGGCGGCCACCTTGGTCGTATGACCCAGACCCCGGGAACAAACTTTCGTTCCCCCATACCACTAAGACTCCATATGAAATTTGGCTTCATTTAGTCCAGTGGTTTCAGGGGAGAAGCTTTTTAAAATCTTGACAACTGATGGACAGAATGACCTTGACCTTTTGTGACGTTATATCTTTATCTGTTCAATTAGTTGTCCATATATACCAAGTATTATACCTTAGACTTAAAATATTTCTGGGAATTCCACTGTTTAAGCGTTTTCACATATAAAAGCCTAACATACCAAAGTTGACAGTATCATAAATTAGGTCAAGGTCAATGCCAGGTCATCAGTTGTATGAAATATGATGGGCCTGAGTGCCCAATGCGTTATACCAATTTTCAAGGTCATAGGCCTTTTGGTTCTGAAGAAGAAGATTTTTGAAGGGTTTTTTCCGATATATGGGCATGGCGGTCATCTTGGTCAGTGACGCAGACCCCGGGAACAAACTTTCATTCCCCTATATCACTGAGACTCCATATGAAATTTGGCTTCAATCGGCACAGTGGTTTCAGAGAAGCTGTTTGAAAATCTTGACAAAGGATGGATGGACAGATGACCTTGACCTTTAGTGACATAATATCTTCATCTGTTTAATTAGTTGTCCATGTCTACCAAGTAGTGTACCTTAGACTTAAAAAGTTTCTGAGAATTCCACTGTTTAAGCGTTTTCACATATAAAAGCCTAACATACCAAAGTTGACAGTGTCATAAATTAGATCAAGGTCAACGCGAGTTCATCATTTGTATAAAATATTATGGGCCCGAGTGCCCAGTGATGCATACGAAGTTTCAAGGTCATAGGCTTTTTGGTTCTAGAGAAGATGATTTTTGAAAGGTTTTTACCATATATGGACATAGCGGCCATCTTGGTCATATGACCCAGACCCAGGGAACAAATTTTCGTTCCCCCATCCCATTGAGACTCCATATGAAATTTGGCTTCAATCGGCCCCGTGGTTTTTGAGGAGAAGATGTTTGTAAATCTTGACAACGGATCGACAGACAGAATGACCTTGACCTTTAGTGACATAATATTCATCTGTTTATTTAGTTGACCATATATACCAAATAGTGTACCTTAGATTTAAGTAGTTTCTGAGAAATGCACTGTTTAAGCATTTTCCCATATATAAGCTTAACGTACTAGGTTGTCCGTTTCATAAATTAGGTCAAGGTCAACGCAAGGTCATCTTTTGTACAAACTATGATGGGCCAGAGTGCCCGATGCTACATGCCAAGATTCAAGGTCATAGGCCTTTGGGTTCTGGAGACGAAGATTTTTTATGGGTTTTAACCATATATGGGCGTGGCGGCCATCTTGGTCATGTGACCCAGATCCCACGAACAAACTTTGGTTCCCCCATCCTACTAAAACTCCATTTGTAATTTGGCTTCAATCGGCCCAGCGGTTTTGGAGGAGAAGATGTTTGAAAATGGTGGACGGACGACGAACGACAGACTACGGAGGCATTGGTATACTAAAAGCTCACTTTTGAGCCTTCGGCTCAGGTGAGCTAAAAAAAACCTCAAGTACTTGTTAACTGAGTAACTGGTGCAAAACCTTGAGTAACTCATACAATTAGCATCTGTTGCGGAAAAGCAATCATTGTAGGCAATTTTGATCGTAACAAAAGAGAAAAACATAGAAAGTAAATCTGTATTTTTCTAGGAAATAAAACAAGCCAAAGCACACCAATATTTGTCTATTTTGACCATAATTCTGCTGAAATAACCATAATACAGACTGTTTATACTGAGAATAGTTAAGGGCTGGACCAATTATCAATTTCAAGTGTAGACAGGTCACGCTGAACACTGCCAGTGGGTTAAATTGCCATTTTAGTGAGTCGGACTTAAGGCTGTAAGAGTTATGGCTGACCATCACAAAGGTGCGTGATGGAAAACCGTAAGTCCATAGACTGTTAAACTTTGTTGAAGTGAAGCTCCCGCAAAGTCGCACTTTATTGTCTTCTGACGATTCTTGTTTTATGTAATGCCTTACAGCTTCAGATAAGAAATATCGCAGTTTCTGTTTGTGGTGGAGGATTAAAAGGGACACTGGCAAATAGTGTAGTCCCAGATCTGACGTCATAAAACGCGGTGTCTGATCAAGATCTACACTTCTTACTAAGGACAACTGGCTACCTCTCCGTGAAATAAGTAATAGTTATACCATGGTTTGTCCGTCTGTAAGAAAGATAATCCACTCGCTAAAGCTCGTGGATTATCTCTCGTACAGGCGGACAAACCAAAGCTCGTGGATTATCTCCTCGTACAGGCGGACAAACAATGATATAACTATTTTATGCTACCCTTATCAGTGTAGACCTTGCTCAGTGCGAAATATTTTGTTCTAAATTTGGCGTTTTCTTGTTAGGGTGGTTTAATAAAATTAAAACAGACACCCCTTAACAAGTGGACACATCTAATGTAAAAGGACAGAAGAGTCCGCCAGGCATACTAAGAAAACAGATGAGCCTCAACACGACAAAAACAACAAAGTGGGCTGTGCGCCCAGGTAAAACTCAGATCAGCCTGGGCCCTTAGCTACCCTGTAAGCGGAGACTCTGGTCAGACTGGACGGATGTTCAAGCTGATCTGAGTCTTCGCCGGGCACACATGCCACTTTGTTGGTTTTGTCGTGTTGCGACTCAATACGTTTACAGCTAGTATACCAGGCCCCGAGGTTATAAAAATTGAGTACATTCTCAAACTCAAAATAAAACACACTGATTGGCTGCTTCCGAGCACATGCTCGGAAGCAGCCAATTAGTGTGTTTTATTTTGAGTTTGAGAACGTACTCAAGTTTTATAGCCTCGGGGCCAGGGGCCGTATTTATAAAACAACTTAAGTGGTTGCTATGCTGTTGCTAGGGCTGAATTTCTATGAAGGAGATTCCCTACAAATATGAAATTTGCTCTGGAGGAACAGTCTGAAAGACTGTATCTCCATAGCAAATTTCATAGTTGTAGGGAAACTCCTTCAAAGAAATTTAGCCTTAGCAACAGCATAGCAACCACTTAAGTCGTTTTATGAATACGGCCCCAGATGTATTGGAACTGATCACCTCGGGTTGCCCTACAATACTTGTACCTATGATATGGCAACATTAGTACAAAATAATGTAAACGAGATTTTCTTCACAGAAAAGCACTTATAGTCTATGGCAATGTCTTATTGTGTGCTGTTTCTATCAGGTTTTTGATTGCACAACCTGCAGGTTTGCACTATAATCACTGTGTGAGTCCGTCCATCCGTCTGTCCGTTATCAGTTAGCGAAAACCATAATCAGTTAGCGAAAACGCTTATAACTCTTGAACCGCATGGGATATTTCGACAAAATTTTGCATACTTATACATGTCAACATTGTCTAACGACTCGCATGTATAACAACCTTATTGGATGGACAAGGCTTTGCTGAGCACAAGTTGAAAATTTACGGCCAACTACTGAAAATGCTCATAACTCTTGAACACTGTGGTAAATATGGTTCAAATTTTGTATGCTTAATTTTAACATAGTCCAGCCACCGGCATGCAAAACAGTGACGAGGCTTCACCGAGCATCAATTTGGCCGGTCGAGCTCCTTTATTGAAAACGCTCATAACTCTTGAACCGCTTTGTATATTTGCTTCAAATTTTGTATACTTATGTAATTTAACATTGCCCAGCCACTGGTATGCAAAACAGTGACGAGTCTTCACCGAGCATCAATTTGGCCGGTCAAGCTCTTTTATTGAAAATGCTCATAACTCTTGGACCGCTTGGTATATTTGCTTCAAATTTTGTATACTTATGTAATTTAACATTGCCCAGCCACTGGTATGCAAAACTTCTTATTGCACAACCCGCAGGTTTGCACTCTAATCACTGTGTGAGTCCATCAGTTAGCGAAAACGCTTATAACTCTTGAACCGCATTCTATATTTTTATGAAATTTTGCATACTTATACATGTCAACATCATCTAACGACTCGCATGCATAACCGTCTTTTTTGATGGACGAGTCTTTGCTGAGCACAAGTTGAAAATTTACGGTCAAGTAGTGAAAATGCTCATAACTCTTGAACCCCGTGGTATATATGGTTCAAATTTTGTATACCTATGTATTTTAACATTGTCCAGCCACCGGCATGCAAAACGGTGACGAAAGTCTAAATAGTATTGCACGACCCACAGGTGTGCACTTTAATCGCTGTGCAAGTCCATCAGTCCATCAGTCTGTTTGTCCTTCCGCTGTAGTCAGTGAGTGAAATTGCTCATAACTCTTAACCACATGGTGTAGTTTGATAAAAATATGCATCATTCTATACAAGAAATGACCCATTTCATTTCCATACATTCCTTCTGGCATCAGAAACTGATTATTCTACATTCACACGGATTGTGCACATTACCATCAGTTGATTTCGTACAGTGCTTTATATTGTTGTTGTTGTTTTTTTGTTTTTGTTTTTTTTGCGGGAACATTGTTAATCATTCTACCACACTCTGTAGATAACCTTCCAGATGGTGGAGCAAACCAAATGTATTTGATATGTCTAGTTATAAGATTTAACAGCTGTTTGTTGGGGAAAGTGAATTACTGTACTCTGTTACTTAGGTTAACTCGGATATATTTCGCGCAGTCAACAACAACAACAACTACAGCAAAAAACCTTTGCCTTTGTTAAAGAAGCTGCATTTTCTTACCATACTGTAGTTACATATGCACCTTAGCCAGCTACGTACTCTATAATTAGTTGATTTCAGTGACCGACAATTTGTCAAAACAAGACCTGTCAGTGGGACAGAATAGCTCGCCTGACAGCGCCTTGCCCATCACCTAAAAAACTTTAACCTAAAACTTTAACATTTTGCTAACGCCGACGCCAACGCCGACGCCGGGGGTAGTACAATAGCTCTTCCTGAACTTCGTTTACGCGAGCTAAAAATGCTTTGGAGACTGGCAAAAGTGCAGATCCTGGTCAGACTGCTCCTCGGGAGCAGTCTGATTTGGATCTACACTGTTTGTTTGCTCAAGGACCTTTGTCGCAATATTTAGAGTAATTCTTGTATATTTTATCGTTCCAGTAAGCGGGAGAAATGACGCTCACTATAATGGTAGAGAAGCTGTAGACTATTGGGAGGGTCCTCCTAATTACTGTAAAGTCCGGACTTATGGCCCTCTAATCACTACTACCTTCCAAAAGATACGGTTAAACATAGAGGTAGGTCTCTTACCCGGATCCATGACATTTCGTCTAAAGACGTTTCGTCTAAAAGTCCTTTCGTCTAAACGACATTAAGTCTAAAAGACATTCGTCTAAATGACATTCGTCTTAAAGACTTCTCGTCTAATGCGACGTTTCGCGCGTAATAAGTTCCGATGTTTTCCATAAAATATTTAGGCAAAATGCCACACCCTAAGAATTTGTTAGACCAAATGTCGCATACGGCGATTTGCCCATTAGACGAAATGTCCTTTAGACCAAAAGTCCTTTCGACAAAATGTCCTTTAGACGAGTTGTCCTTTAGACGAAATGTCATGTAACCCTCTTACCCCACCTTTCTCTCTCCTTCTTTCTCTCTCTCTCTCTCTCTCTCGTTCTCTCACGGATGGACGACCTGAGATTCTACATCCTTTTTTACAGTATTTCAGTCATACCGCATAATGGAAAATTTTCGCGTCGCCAAGTTTTCGCGGATTGTCCCCAAAATATAAGCATTATTTTTTGCGGTTTTAATTTTCGCGGATGTGAATATCCACAAAAATAAAAATTGTGTTTGTCCTGTAAAATATTGGCTTGACTGAAAAATCGAGACGTACAAGGAGGGAGAAACGTAAAAAAAGCTGTAATCACCTCGTCATGAACACATTTGTTGAAACAGAATCGGCTCTTTTTGGGTTTGGGAGGGTACCCATCCTTTTTTGTCAAAAAAAAAAAAAACAAACCAAAAACATAATATAAAGATTTGTACAAATCAATGCTAAGTACACAGAAACAGTCAACTGAAATATGCGAGCAATTGATAGAATGTCTATTGTTCAGGATAAAAGTAAACAGAACTCACGTATTCGATATTTTGACGTTTCTTTGTTTTGTCGTATTCAATGTTGTGACTTTTCGATGAAGTGACGTTTCGATATTTGAGCCGCGACACGAGAAAACCAACAATGTGGTCGTCCGCCCAGCGCAGACTCAGATCATCCTGGGCATTCACCCAGTCTGATCAGACTCTTTGCTAAGTGCTTAAAGTTTAGCTGAGGGACTAAGCTACCTTCATGCGGAAAGCGAAGACTCTGATCAGACTGGGCGGATGCCCAGGCTGATCTGAGTCTGCGCTGGACGCACGACCACATTGTTGGTTTTGTCACGTCGCGGCTCATTTTATCTTTCGATGAAATGTCGGGCACCCCCGCAAAACATATGTATGGACATAACTATTTTGTACAGACTTGGAAAATATTATGCGGTGTTTAATTTTCGCGGATCGCTATCGACCGCGAAAGTCCGCGAAAATTAGGCGACGCGAATTTTTTCTATTATACGGTATCAGGACGTTGAGAGGGAGATAATGAAAGGTTGTGTGGAATGGAAGTCCATTTACTGCTGGGAAGATTTTTGCATATCCAACCCGGGACTGCTAAATCAACAGACCAGCACTTAACTTATTGAGTTACCGGGTTCCACTTTCTCTTTCCACGCCAATACACACGCCAATAACCACATAAGTAACGAACAAATTCTATAATTGCGTTCTGTACCAAGTTCTTGAGTTCCGATTTAAAACAAGTTGAAACAGGGTCTTCGCAAGCGGCGCATAATACACCCGTTTTAATGTCAAAAAGGATTTACAGAATGAACAAGATTGTTAACAAAAGGATTAGATGGACAGGCAGACAAACAGGGGCAACCTCTCTATAATTAATGACGACAGTATTATTTAAATATTTCACACATTAAATACTATCAGTATACCAAAAGTCAGCTTCCAAGGTGAAGTTGAGTAATGCCAAAGTCAAACAAGGGAGACAATTTATAAACTAAAAACATGTACACTAGATATACAGTTCTTAGTTCTAATACATTTCCTTGACAATATACACATCACATTTAAGTTGTATTAAATATTTTAAATGGTTAAGGAGTTACAGAGTAAACAGGAAATTTATGCAAGAGCAGATAATTCAGTAAGTAAGCCATAGTTGTGGTTCTTGCTCAAGATACATGGCCCCATTATTATACACACTCCTACAAAGTTTCACTCTAATATTTCAAAAGGTTAAGGAGACATGGTGAATGAGAAATGCCTACAAATACTAATCAAAGGAAAGTTACTCCGAAGTTAAGAAAGGAGGAGCAACCATTCTTATATGCGGCACATTATCTTGTGATCATGCACATTGCTATAAAGTTTCATCGTGATATTCCAAACTGTTACCAAGTTAATGTATGCACAAGATTAGTATACACAGAAATAGCCTAAAAGAACTAATGAAAGGAATGTAACTCTAAAACAAAGAAAGGGAGAGCAACCATTGTTGTACGCGACACATTGTTAGGACTTCATACACATTGCTATGAAGTTCCAGGAAGATATCCCAGTTATCTAATTATGGCGCGCAGAAGACTTGTAGGAAATGAGGAAGGGGAGCAACCAATCTTGTACGCGACTCGTCACTTCACTTATTACAAAGTTCATGAAGATATGCCAAATGGTTACTGAGTTATGGCGTGCACAAGAATGTTTACGGACAAACAAATCAGCTTCCGAGGTGAAGTGGCTCAGAAGTTGAGTAATGCCAAAGGCAAACAAGGGAGATAATTCATAAACTCAATACAAGTATACTAGATATACCATTCTTGGTTCTAATACATTCCCTTGACAATATACAGATCACCATTTAGTTGTGTTAATATATTTCAAATGGTTAAGGAGTTACTGAGTAAACAGGAAATTTATGCGAGGGCATATAATTCAGCAAGTAAGCCGGAGTTGTGGTTCTTGCTCAGGATACATTGCCCCATTATTATACACATTCCTACAAAGTTTCACTCTAATATTTCAAAAGGTTAAGGAGACATGGAGTGAATGAGAAATGCCTAAAAACACTAATCAAAGGAAAGTTATTTCGAAGTTAAGAGAGCGGGAGCAACCATTCTTATATGCGACACATTATCATTGCTATAAAGTTTCATCATGATATTCCAAACTGTTACCAAGTTAATGTATGCACAAGATTAGTATACACAGAAATAGCATAAAAGAACTAATGAAAGAGATGTAACTCTAAAACAAAGAAAGGGAGAGCAACCATTGTTGTACGCCACACATTGTTGGGACTTCATACACATTGCTATGAAGTTTCTTGACGACATCCCAAATATGGCGCGCAGAAGACTTGTAGGGAAAAATGATCAAAGGGGCATAACTTGGAAACTAAGGAAGGGAGGGCGAACCATTCTTGCATGCGACAAGTTTCTTGTTCCTAATACATATGCCTACAAAGTTTCATGAAGATATCCCAAATGGTTACTGAGTTATGGCGTGCACACAAATGTTTATGGACAAACGGACGGACAGCGCCACGATATAATATGCCCATTTTTTTCCAAAATGGGGGTATAAAAAGGAACGGCGATCTGAAGTGACATTTTCTCTCCAATATATATGTGTATGCAAATAGTGATACATTGTACTCAGATCAGACTTTAGTCTAATTAGATCTTATACTGGTTGTAATTCCACTTGCATCTTTGGACGCGTTACTGCATTTTAAACCCAAGCTGTCCCATTACTAGGACAGCTACAAAAACAATTTTATGTGTCACAATTCTTAGAATTTTACGGTACTCAAAAAGAAACACAAACTTGACGTTGCTGTGACATCACATGACGCTTTGTTTGCTTCAAGATAAATCTTTCTGGTCCCGGTTGTTCAAAGCATCATAAGCTTAAATATGACGTTAGTCGAGGATTCGCAAAATCAATAGCGGTACTCACAAAATCAATAGCGGTTGTATTTTTGCTAAAAAAACTGTGAGGAGCTGCAAAAGCTTCTCACATTTTTGGCAAAAATGATAGCGTTTCTGTGATTAATACATTTGAAGTTTTGACGTCTCGTTAACTTGCGACGTCGTTAGGTTTGAACAACTGGACCCTGTTCTTTAATATTTGCAGAAGATGACAATTATCAATGATGACTTCACTCATTCAAGCACCAGCGGCGGGGATCCTATGAAATACGGGACTGGAGGCGATTGTACGTACGCACACGGATGCCTTCCGAGGAAAGGATATTTTCATATAGACACGTCTAATACTGGTCTGGTTGTCAACAAGACTGTAAGTTGAATCTCCATATAACTGGTATAGCAGAGTAACATGACTGGTTTAGATACTTGGAGTCCTTCGAGAGGGGGAAAACGTCTGTCTCGTAGGTAAATTAATTGCGTATTGAGTGTAAATACGGTAAAAAATGTATCTTATCGGCGTTAGATGGAAAGGGACTGTAGCACGGTATGTAGGCAAATTTACGTACACGGCAATATTACTTACGAGACATTGCGGGAAACTGCGCGTGACAAGTAAACAACTTTTTATTCTGACAGTTTTTCTTGAATATATCTGCACTGACTTAATACTTTACAGATCTGTTTTTTACAGTGATATTGGGCATATTTCCTTCTACCTAGTAACGTATAGAAGCTGAAGATACACTCTCCGTGTTAAGCCTGATTTTGAGAAAAAAACATGTAGATTTTGCTTTTTTCGCCAGGAAGCAGCATTTAATTTCTTTATTCCTTTATCATTTGCAAAACTGAACCCATCCACGGGTGGCCTATTTAGTGCTCTTTACAACCACGGTTATGTCAGATTCCAACTTTATATAGTGCAAGAACAAACAACCATATTTCACAGGAGGGGTCTACCTTTTCGCATTTACGACCATCTCAGCATTCCTATTAAACATTTACGACCATCTGCGCAACGTAAACACGAATCTTGACACGACCATCGACAAAACTGTGGTATGAAATCATCTGTATCAGAAAGTTAGAAAGTTTACATTAAATCACGCCTTCTTCTGAATCCAGAAATGCAGTAAAACGTTCCAAGACAGTTTTGTCGAACTTCCATGACTAAATTAAGCATAATCTTCCCTTTTATAGAAATAAAACCTCACAGTAAAGCTATTCGATCGTCTTATAACTATGTTAGCCATGGTATTTCGGTAAAACTGTGTTTTGTAACGTTTGACTGCATATCTAGATTGGGGAGAAGACATGATTTTATGCAAAACTTCCAATATGTACGATATCATACAAAACTTTGTCGATGGTCGTGTCAAAATTTGTGTTTTGTTGCGCAGATGGTAGTAAATGCTTAAAAGGAATCCTGAGATGATCGTAAATGCGAAAAGGTAGACCCCTCCTGTGAAACATGAGTGTTTATTCTTGAAACGTATAAAGCTGGAATCTGATTAAACCATGGTTGTAAAGAGCACTAAGTAGGCCACCCCTGATGATATGTTTTGCAAACGATAAAGGAATAAAGATTGTACATGCTGCCTTCCGGCGAAGTAATAGACAAATGCAAAAATTTACATGTTTTTCTCCAAATTAGGCTTAACACGGTGAGTGTATCTTCAGCGTCCATATGTTTCTAGATAGAAGGAAATATGCCCTATATCACTGTAAAAACAGATCTGTAAAATATTTTGTCAGTGCAGATATATTCAAGAAGTAAAGTTGTTTACCTGTCACGCGCAGTTTCCCGCAATGTCTCGTAAGTAATACTTTCGTGTACGTAAATTTGCCTACATACCGTGGTAGGCAATGAGACCATAAAGTACTCAGATCAACAAACTGATCAGAGCTTTTACTTTCCTCTTCAAAGATGCTTAATGATACATTACATTTCATACAAACAGTACAAAATTATCTCTTTGCACGCCAGGGATTTTAAGTCCACTTTAGTGGACTTAGTACTAAAGTGGACTTAGTACCCTTGGCTTGCGTAGATGAGATACACTATGACAAGACACAGTCTGATCTCCGTGTTTCCTGATTACACAAGAAATAACACGTTGTCAATCAAAATTACATTCACTTTTTTTTAATAGCTCATATGGATAGGATCCGGATGGGGACCTAAACTCAGCGCTGTAAGCAGGGGCTCTGAAGGTCGAACTATTACTATGACATGTGGGGGCAAATGTGGCAGCTGTCTACCGGAAACAGACATGGCTCTGGAAATAAATCCAAATGAAGGTATCCCTGCTTTTATTTCTCCCTCTCTCTCTCTCTGAAATGAATCCAAATGAAGGTATCCCTGCTTTTATTACCTCATTTCTCTCTGTGTGAAATAAATCCAAATGAAGGTATCCCTGTCTTCTCTCTCTCTCTCTCTCTCTCTCTCTCTCTCTCTCTCTCTCTCTCTCATCCCTCTGGGCACATAATGTTGAACAACTTTGAATATACATTCATAAATTTCATATGAAATTACCACTCGAATAAGATCCTCAATATGCTGCTTGAAAATTTCTCTTGAGGTGAAAATGTGCAGCAGCTCTTTTATATTTATTTATGCCTCCCTTACATGTACTTTCAGTTGGGATCGACTCTTATAGAAAACAATTTGCTCCAATAAGAGCAAATTCTTCCATGCAAAAAAAATCACTCCTTTTTGGATGGATTTCGTCGACAGGGAAGCAAACAGGAAGTCACAAAAGTTGTCTCCCTTTGAAAAATGGAAGAAAGAAACATGGAAACATGCGCTCGGAAGCAGCCAATCAGTGTGCTTTATTTTGAGTTTGAGAATGTACTCAAGTTGTATAACCTCCGGGCCTGAGGTCCCTATTCACGTGCTTCCTTGCATTTTTTTCTATTTCCAGAACTGGAGGAATCAGCAGCAATAATGCCAGTTTGCGGATAAGAAATACACAAGACATGAAATCGCATTTTACTGCCATTTAACATTTTATCAATCATTTAGAGCCCATCAAACATAGTTTTTCTTTGTGTATATGGATACCAATGCCAAGTTGTACATTAGTTGGCAAACGTAAGAACATGTACGACCAAGTCTCACTAAGTGAGATAAAATGTGGCTTAATTTTGCACGTCTGGGAGCCTATTTCAGTTATTTAACCTATCTTTGCCCGGTGGACTATTCTACCCTTATCTAATGGATCAGTCTATTTTTTTCAATATAGGGGTGTATGACTTAGTTTATTTCTTATAATGGGGGGGGTATCAATAAGGTGGGTTTTCTGCATCCTACCAAAGTTTTATTTTTTTAACTGATGGTATACTCCAGTATGTCTAGTTTATTGAACCATATGTGACTTTGCGCGGAAAGCCCTAGTATTGAGCTATGGGTCTACAGAAGTGGGTGGGGTAATTCAACATGGTTTTAGCTGGCCTTGTGAAAATGTCCTCATTTGGTAGAAGAGTACAGCAGACAGACAGGATTTGATAAAATGATTAACAGAACATCTAAACTATATTTCCATATCATTTTATTTGGTTTAATTTGAACATATGTTGTCAAAAAAGACTTCCTTTGACATTCAACATTTTTTGATATTTTTGTCCTCAATTTTCAATATTTCTTGGCCTTATGGTTAAATAAACAGACCAGTTATCATCAAACTAATGTCAAGGAAGCACCCTGACCAGGACATTCGGATGATGTGACCAGAATTTCACAATGACCTAGTTTTCATGGTCGACTGAACACATAAACTTGCTCAGAAGATGTTTTTTCATTTAATTTTGACCTAGAATTACGAACCTTTGGCCAAATTACTATTTTAACTGCTATATTATGCCCTACAACCCGTCACTAAAGGTGAAAGAATACATATTGGCTTCAGATCGGATCTCCTTGGCGTCTGCATCTGTGTCTGGGTCACATACTTTGACCTTGGAAACAAGGTCAAGGTCAGATTTTGATGACCTTGACCTTGTTTCCAAGGTCACAGAAGGACTTAATATGTGACACATACGCAATTGCAGATGCCAACGAGATCCGCACTGAAGCCAATATGTATTCCCTCACCTTTAGTGGCGGGGGGCGTGGGGCATAATATAGCAGTTAAAATAGTAATTTGACCAAAGGTTCGTAATTCTAGGTCAAAATAGAAGAAAACAATCTTCCAAGCAAGTTTATGTGTTCAGTCGACCATGAAAACTATGCTATTGTGATATTCTGGTCACATCATCTGAATTTCCTTCTCAAGGTACTTCCTTGACATGAGTTTGATGATAACATGTCTGTTCATTTAACAATAAGGCCAAGAAATATTGAAAATTGAGGTCAAAAATATCAAAAAATGCTAAATGTCAAAGGAAGTCTTTTTTGACAACATATGTTCAAATTAGACCAAATAAAATTATATGGAAATATAGTTTAGATGTTCTGTTAATCATTTTATCAAATCCTGTCTGTCTGCTGTACTCTTCTACCAAATGAGAATGTTTTTACAAGACAGGCTAAAACCATGTTGAATTACCCCACCCACTTCTTTGGACCCATAGCTCAGTAACTAGGGCTTTCCGTGCAAAGTCACATATGGTTCAATAAACTAGACACACTGGAGTATACCATCAGTCAAAAAAATAAAACTTTGGTAGGATGCAGAAAACCCACCTTATTGATACCCCCCCCCCCCCCCCCCCCCCCCTTTTATTCTGTTTTACAGCGGAGTAATACCAATATGTTTAATACAAACATTGTAGACCCTAATCAGACGCCGCATTATGAGGCGTCTGATCTGCATCTGCACTGTTTGCCTATGTCCTGGGGGTGGTCGGGTGGTGCGATCGTGCTGCGTGTAACTTCCAGTGCCGGGGCGTTCTACTGAATTGGATAAGAGTAGGGCAAGAGCCTACTGTGCTTGCAGTAGGAGCGGATGGGGGTTGTTTGGACATTTTTCTCTCGTCTATCATTTCTCTTTTCTTTCTCCCTTTCTCTGGGAGACGGCCCGATATAGACTGAAATACTCTTAAAGGGCCGTTAAACCCTTAACAATCAATCAATCAATCCTAGTTAAGACTGTCAAATCTCACTTCTTTTTCGGTATGCAGTTCTCGGTTTTTCTGAAAA
Organism: Ctena decussata; assembly: GCA_963989385.1. Taxonomy (NCBI): domain Eukaryota; kingdom Metazoa; phylum Mollusca; class Bivalvia; order Lucinida; family Lucinidae; genus Ctena; species Ctena decussata. The sequence continues at coordinate 33,746,044 of OZ022508.1, read as the reverse complement.
TGTAAAATTGGATGGCAAACTCCATCCAATTTTACATTTTATGTACTTTTTTCTAGCATGGTTGTAAATATAGATATGGGCCGCGACACGAGAAAACCAACAATGTGGTTGTGCGCCGAGCGCAGACTCAGATCAGCCTGATTATCCACCCAGTCTTGTCAGACTCTTCGCTGAGAGCCTAAATGGTAGCTGAGGGCTTAAGCTACCTCCATGCGGACAGCGAAGACTCTGATCAGACAGGGCGGATGCCCAGGCTGATCTGAGTCTGCGCTGGGCGCACAACCACATTGTTGGTTTTCTCGTGTCACGGCTCATTTTATGTACTTTTTCTAGCATGGTTGTAAATATAGATATTAGAACAGTACATGTTCTTGAACAAATTCTTTCCATTACGGCTTTAAACCACTGATATTGTACAGTTTCTTTCCAGTATGGTGTTAAATGTATGCCGTTGAAATGATATACATGTATGTTCATCAAATCAAGGACGAACTGCCTATAAGCAATTACGCAGGTGCGTGATGAAATTTTGTCAAATTTACAAAATTTCAGCACGCACCTGCATATTTGATGATGCTGAAATTTTGTAAACTGGACAAGATTTCAATAATTACTGCAAACATACGCAATTACATGAAATATCTTCAGGGCTAAACGCCTATGCTTGCCCTCAAGGGGTACTAAACATAACTGCGTAACATGTATAATCATTTCTAGTTACGCCCCTGCAAATGGTTGTCAAACGCAGCCATTGCAATCAGTGACATATATAGGTCACTGTTGTAATACATAGGAGTGTAACAATACATCGGACTATCGATGTATTGCAATAGTAACTCGGCCGATAGCACTGCATCGATAGTAAAGTGAGACATCGATGACTATCGCCGATAGTGTTTTGGACTATCGATAGTTTCGATAGTCTCCTACATTACAATTTTTTCAGATAATTTCCGCTGTTGCCTTCTTTCTTTAAAGCGAAAGTGAGCGGCAGACTGTTTGTTCAAACATGGCTTCCGTTAGCCGACGTATGGCTGTATATTACGTCTGGGTGCTTCCATACATCAAGAAATTTCACCTCTGGCGTCTGGCATACATTTGATAAGTGTTACATACGGCCGTTTGATGTTGTCCCGACGTATAAAACTCCCTACTGTCTATAAAACGTTAACACGTGTCATAATTAATCTGATATACAGAGCTCCTGATACGGGGCATTTTTGCGATTTTGATGAAAAGAAAATGGGTAAAACTCCTGCAGTCCCAAACTAATTCCTCATGAATAACGTTAGTCCCACCGAAAAAGGAACTGACGTATCATGAAAAAAAAGTGGAAGCGTCATTTTAGGCATAGGAGTTCTTTCAAATTCCAGAAAAATGCATTCGCTCTGCCGCCACTGATAATAGTCCAGTGCCGAAACAGGTCACAAAGATCAAAGCATTTCGATCAGCTTTTGATGTCAAAGATTTAGCCGCTAACGGCACGTGCCGAAAGGTTTATTTATTAACCAATATTGATGCAATTTCGGAACATGTGTTTATTATACGTAAGGTAGACTCGGCTCAGCCTGCGTGTCCGCGGCGCCTGATCAGCGTACGCACACACATGTACATACGAATAATTTGAAATATGAAATTTAATTTGTTTAGCTGTGCAGTCCGGTTTTGGTACAGTATTTTCGCATGAAGCTATTCCGCCGAATACCGCTGGACAGACGAATTATATAATAATCAGAAGACAGTCATTTTATACGTATTTTCTGATCAGGCTGCGCAGATATTATTTCTGACTCGCCCGTACATTTTTTTTGTCAAATCCTCTAACGATGTTCCCCAGGAGGCTCAGCTTAACGAATTCGTGGTTGCACACTCTAGGTACTGAGTCTGTCTGTCCGTCCCATAGTATTCGAATTCGCAATATGTGCACCACTCGGTCCAGCTGCGAATGTCTCTATCGTAACACACAAGATAATCGAAAATTGTTTCTGCTGGCCCGCGAATGTACGGTTATCTTTCTAAAACCATTTTTTTTTTTATGAGACAGCGTACATGTTTTCCCGTTTCAAGATTTACGATGCTCACATATTACCACGTGGTTATTCAAGCAGACGATCTGCGCATGGCGTAATCAACCGGCCAGTCGCGTCTATATGCTATTTGTATATACTTTTTTCCGCGTCCACACTGCGCAGACGTTTTCCGGTATCATGTTCAACGCTTTTCGAATATACGCAATGTGCGTTCCCCGATAAGGCTGCGCTGGCGTAATACGGTAGCAAGAGCTAAGCTAGTCGCAAGTACACTTAGCCTCTTGCTCCATCAGACTACTGAGACTTGACAGCCGTTTTCCGCTGATGGCTGATCGGAATTATTTTTTTTTCTATCTTACTTAATTTTAACAGTGCGAAAATAATGCATTCTGATCAGGTCTACGCAATTATTGAGCACACTACTAACGGCAGCGTTGATGTGCAATAACCTGCTCGTTTATGGGTCAGACATTGTAGAGATCAAAAGAGCCGCTATAAATTGATTGTAATTGTCACGTGCAGTGTATCAGACGGGTATTAAAAGGTACCTGGTTGCGTACACCGATAAATCAAATCAGCCTGCGCAAACCGGTCTTTCCTGTTCACATCTAACAGTAATCATGAGCTCTGTACCTAGTGACAACTAAATATATTCAGTAAATTAAAGCCCTCACGCGCTCCATTCACAATGCGGCTCATTTCTCCCAGCGGTAATGGACGGGACGAGTTTACCGTTAATAAGCAACCACAGAAACTTGTTAAATCCTCAGTTTTCAGAATCCTCAGGATTTATGGTTTGTACATACAAACAGAACAGAACAAAACTTTATTCATGTAGGTAAACATGTCTGGTCACACATAGGTGACATATGATATTTATACAAGTGGCAAGTAATATTTACGAAAAAAATATTATTAACAAAAATGTTTCAGCTTCTGTCAGCTGATTGTTCAACATCTCCAGATGCACAAACCATTCAGGGAAGGCAAAATCTGCTATAGACAGATAATGGTTCATGGCCCTGGAGGATTCAGTTGGCCATTAGAACACATTTGATCTCTTTGGCCAATCAGATGAAACTACAAATGATTGAAATGAAAGGTCTGAAATGTAGGGCTTTATGCATAAATATGCCAAACCAGTGCACATTTGAAAAATAACTAGAAACTGTGTTTATGAAACACAATGATAGATTAAACTTTGCAGATGTTAACCTCTGTTGTACACATTTTATACATACAGAAAACAAAATGGGAATGATACCGTATTCATCATTTCCTCCTTAAAACAAGAATATATTTTTCAAACAATAGTATCGCAATAGTATTGCAATAGTAGTCCACAATAGTAATAGTATCGCAATGGTACTTCTTGCAATGTCAATACTATCGCAATAGTCATTTTTGGACTATCGTTACATCCCTAGTAATACATAAAGGGATAGAGATGTATGTACATATTTAGTCTTTGCCACACTATCAAAACGACAAATAAAAGTCAGATTCACTATGGGTATACATGTATTAAAATTTAATGTGTTTTGACACCATTTTACTACATCCATTTATTATATCTAGGTACAGCTGATTAGCGTTACATCATATAATAACGTGAAGACTCAGATCAGCCTGTGCTACTGATTTGAGTCTGCTCTATTGCTATATACAATCCATGAAACCTGGCCCAGAGGTTTTAAAACTTGAGAACATTCTCACCCTCAAAATAAAGTACACTGATTGGCTGCTTTCGAGCACATGCTCGGAAGCAGTCAATCAGTGTGCTGTATTTTGTGTTTGAGATCACTCTCAAGTTTTATAACCTCGAACCCTGGGGAACCTGAAATATAGCAAGTAAAGACTGATCAGTCTGATTCGCACTCTGATTTTAGTATTTTATTTTTTACAGTACACACAATACATATAAGTAAGGTCCTTTTTCACAGAAAAACTAATCCAAAATAACTATATTAAAATGTGAAAAATGCCACAACAGAACAGCAATTCACATTATAAAAACAAGCACAAAAACATAGATAGATCTGCATTATCAGACTAAGCCATTCCTATAGCAAAGCAAGCCGGGAAAGCAAGTTCAAAAGTAAATGAGCCGCGGCACGAGAAAACCAAGAAAGTGGTTGTGTGCAAAGTGCAGACTCAGATCAGCCTGGGCATTCGCCCAGTCTGTTCAGTTTCTTCCATTTGCACTTAAATGGTAGCTAAGAGTCTAAGCTACCTCTATGCGGCCAGTGAAGACTCTGATCAGACTGGGCGGATGCCCAGGCTGATCTGAGTCTACGCAGGGCGCACAACCACTTTGTTGATTTTCTCGTGTCGTGGCTCACATGGGAATGCAATGCAGTTTACTGCTTCAGCAATAGGTAAGGCTTCTCTCCAGAATGTGTCTTGAGACCTTATAGCGCCAAAGAAAGAGACGACAAAAGGGGGGGGGGTATCAATAAGGTGGGTTTTCTGCATCCTACCAAAGTTTTCTTTTTTTAACTGATGGTATACTCCAATGTGTCTAGTTTATCAAACCATATGTGACTTTGGTCGGAAAGCCCTACTTACTGAGCTATGGGTCCACAGAAGTGGGTGGGGTAATCCAACATGGTTTAAGCCTGTCTTGTAAAAACATTCTCATTTGGTAGAAGAGTACAACTGACAGACAGGATTTAATAAAATGATTAACAAAACATCTAAAATATATTTCCATATCATTTTATTTAGTTTATTTGAACATATGTTGTCAAAAAAGACTTCCTTTGACATTCAGCATTTTTTCATATTTTTGTCCTCAATTTTCAATATTTCTTGGCATTATTGTTAAATAAACAGACCAGTTATCATCAAACTCATGTCAAGGAAGCATCTTGACCAAGACATTCAGATGATGTAACCAGAATTTCACAATGACCTAGTTTTCATGGTTGACTGAACACATAAACTTGCTTGGAAGATGGTTTTCATGCAATTTTTTACCTAGAATTACGAAACTATGGTCAAATCACTATTTTAACTGCTATATTATGCCCCACGCCCCTGCCACTAAAGGTGAGGGAATACATATTGGATTCAGTGCGGAACTCGTTGGCATCTGCATCTGTTTATGTGTCACATATTAAGTCCTTCTGTGACCATGGAAACAAGGTCAAGGTCATCATAATCTGTCCTTGACCTTGGCTTTCCGACCAAAGTCACATTATGGTATAATAAACTAGACACATTGGAGTATACCATCAGTTAAAAAAAGAAAACTTTGGTAGGATGCAGAAAACCCACCTTATTGATACCCCCCCTTTACATCTGACTTGAAATTTTTCAAATTATATTTCATCCAAGCTATATCATAATGAGACTTAAAAGACTAGAGAGCAAACCGTGCAGATCCAGAGCTGCCTCACCTTGACTGACACTGTTAGCAAATTCAACTATATTCATGTTTGGCTCTTAACCCTTAAAGTGCTGAAAATTAAAATTGTTGAATTGGCAAACAGTGTAGATCCAGATGAGGTGGCTCATAATGAGCCACCTCATCTGAATCTACACTTTTTGCCCTCTAGTGTTCAAATTCTCAATATGATATCGCTTGGACGAAACATTTTTTGAAACTCAGCAGATATAAATTTTGTTGTCTGCTCTTTGGCGCATTAAGGGTTAAAGAGTTAAAAGTCTCCTATGGTACTCTGTTTTATGTAATGTTTCAAACTGAGTGACTGCCCAGCCTAGTTTCAGACTTGGTTTATCTTTCTATTAGTTTACTTATGCCTTCTTTCAAATTTTGTGTCGCATGAAATGAGGACTAACGGAATGAACGTACAGTAAACACTCATATCAGCCTGAGCATCTGCGCAGACTGACAAGTCTTCTTTATACGTTTTAGAAGATTAGCCAGGATCGTAAAGATCAAATATGCAAAAAGGAAAGACACAGGGCAGAGTTGGCAGATGCACAGGCTGATATGTACCTCCTGTTCGCACATACTTATAGGTACCTTTCCACGCCCTGCAAATAAATATACATGCATCCGTGACGGCTTTAACACCATAAATGAAACATGACATACCAGATTTGACTGGTTCCACGATTTAATGTTTTTTAAATGAGAGACCTTGCATACTGCTTACTATAAATCCTACATCGATACAGCTTCACCCCTGCATGCGAGATCATGTGTCCAATCACATACGGCCTCTCTCCAGTATGGCTTTTAAATCTCGACTAGATTGAGTACATTGTTTCTCTAGGTTGAATGGGTTAACTTTCAAGGGAAGCAACTGTGCCATTTTCATTTTTGCATCCCTTTTCAGTGGGGTCAACCCTTGAAGGAAAGAATTTGCTCCTCAAGGAGCAAATTCTTTCCTATAAGAGTAGACGCTGCATTATCTAGGTAAGCACTAAGTAGACAGGAAGTCATGCTACTTTTCTCTTTGGTAAAATGGCGGGTAAACATGGGGATATACCCATACACCTAAATACATGTTGTATTGTCTTGAAAATTACATCATAAAAACAATATGTAAATTCCAAATGGATATATATTATGTATGACAACAACAACACTAGCACATACATGTAAATATGGCAAGCCAAATGCACATTTATTAAAAAAAATCTAGTAAAACTATTACGACGGCATCACTAGTACATTCCCGTTAGGCACAAAACGTTAAATCAGCATTGATTCAATATCATAATATCGAATCATCATTGATTCAATGTTGAATCATGTTGTGTGCCTGCTGTGTCAGGACATTATCAAATACCAGATTTGACAGGTTCTGCTATTGGATGCTTTTTGAGAACATGTGACTTCAAAGAATGAGACCTCGCATATTGCTTATTACAAATCTCACAGTGATAATTTTTCACACCAGCATGTGATAGCATGTGTCGAGTGAGATCTGAGGATCTTATAAATGCCGCTTGACAAACACTGCAACTGTAGGGCCTCTCTCCAGAATGTGTCTTCAAATGTCGACCGAGATCACCAGATCTTTGGTAATATTTCCCGCAAATCGAACATTGATGCTTTGCCTCACCTGTGTGTATTTCTATATGTCTTTTTAAGTGGTTAGGGAAAAAGAAGCGTTTCTGACATATAAAGCATTCATACTTCTTCTCTTCACCATGTGTTACTATATGTTGTTTCATGGTTTTCTTACATTTGAACGGTCTTTGACAAATTGGGCATGACAGTGGCCTGTCCAGGGTGTGTTTGATCATATGTCGACTTAGCTCCACGGAGAAGTTAAAGCGTTTCTGGCAAACAGTGCATTCAAATGGCTTTTCTGTTCTATGAATATAAACATGCTGTCTAAGGTTTTTCTTACTTTTGAACTGTTTGTGACAAGTATGACAGATAGCCAACTCATACAATTCCTCTTTTGACATAGAATTCAATGTGTTTTGAAGCGTGTCTGCTCCAGCACTTTGAGTATTAGAGTCACGCTCCAATTTTTGAACAATTTCATTAACATATGCCCCAGCATCGAAATGTTCATTGACGTTCTCATCCAGATTAGCAGATACATCATTTTGATCAAACAACACTGGGTCATCTGTATCAATGCTTGCTGATTCCAGAATAGTGTCACTAATCAGCTGATTTGTAGCATCACTAGAGCTGTTCAAATGCTTTGACAGGTTAACGCCTTCTTCAGTATTACTGGTACAAATCCCTTCACTTAGACAGTCAGCATACAGCTGCGTCATGTTTGTTGCGATTTTATCCAACTCCCCATATCGCATATCCAACTTACTGACAACCTCATCACCTAAGGAGTCTGTGTTACTGGACATGGAATCAGAAGTATTAGGTTTAGAGTTTGCTTTATCTGCTTGGGTATCACATGATGCATTGTGTGATACAAAAGACATCTTTAAGTTACTTTGGTTGGATTCAATTTTGTGTTCATCAAGCGCATCAACTCTGACGTCAGCATTAAGATATTTGTTTTAAGGAGCGGTTACCTCACCACTTTTATGTGAAGCAATAACCTCTTTGGCCATCAGAGCAACATCAACTTTTCATTATTTTTATTGGCAGTCTTTTCCGATGTAACAGTAGCAGTAAGAGCTGGACAGCTTCAACAAATTTAAGATTTACATCTTCAGGTGTTGATGCCTTGGTCATCTCAACTGCCAAATCATGCGTTTGGTGTATTACTAGGATTGAGTTCATTTAATTCTGAAAGTGCCAAAATAGCAGGCATCTGCAAAATTTACAAGAAATGATTCATCCAAGTTGTATCATAATGAGAATTAAAACATGTAGTCATTTCCTCAATTTTTCTTGCACACTTTATCCTGCTAAAGAGACTAGAATGAGCCCAAAATCTCTTGAGTCTCTATGTTGTAAAAAAGTCTTTAAGTGGCTGTGGCTAGCTGGACTTTTTAGCACACCTATCCTTGAAGTTTAATGCCTTCTGTCATACTTAGGCAAGTGCACCTGAAATATAAAAAAAAAAATAAAACGGTTAGTACAAATGAACTTATAAATGTAAAACTAGTTTAAACCCCCAAGTATTCTTTTGCTAACCATACAAAGGAGGTACTTCTGTTGTGGTTCTTCTCTGTTACCTGTTGTTATGTCCACTTGTCTATGGTCTCTAGCTGTCTAGTCACCTGAATAGCTGCCCATTCTGCGTTCTGTTTCATTTTGTAATTTAAAATATATAATCTGTAGGTAAAAATAGATGTTGCTGCTGTTTTTAATTAGGGTAGCTGAATGACCACCTGTTTGGAAAAAAGCTGCTAATTCAGTTTACCTTGCTTTTGGCTGTCTTTCGTGAACTTTTGTATTTTGGTATGTGTGTTTTTTTCCCAAAAGCAGAATGTGGGATTTGATTGTGTTCATTCCTGATCATTGCCTATTTTTTCACTCTTTATATATACACATGTATAACAGGCTGCCAGTGAAAAAAGCAAGCAGTTACAGCCGCGGTTTTTCTGGCATAACCAGTTGGACAACCTGGTTCATACACAAACCGTAATGCACAGAAATACATTACTTACTTACTTACTTACCGACACGAGAAAACCGACAATGTGGTTGTAAGCCCAGTGAAGACTCAGATCAACCTGGGCAGCCGCCCAATTTGATCAGACTCTTTGTTAAGTGCCCAAAGGGTAGCTAAGGGTCTAAGCAACCTCCATGCGGACAGTGAAGACTCTGATCAGACTGGGCGGATGCCCAGGCTGATCTGAGTCTGCGCTGGGCACACAACCACATTGTTGGTTTTCTTGTGTCACGGCTCACATATTCATGCTATGGCATTTTCAACAGCATCTAATGCCAAAAGAGGAATGGTAGAAGGATGTTGAGTGTGGACTTCAAGCTACAAAACAATCACCACTTGACTGATGAATGACAACCTCTTGATTAAAAATCCAAAGATTAAAAGGGAAGAAAAATTAAGTTGTTAACAGAACAGACAGGTCTCTATGGCAGGACCGTCTTAAGGTCAGGTAGGTTAAAGACTGCCGGACACACAATAGAACTGATCTAGCATAATCGTTTTTTTTTTTATCTTTTAATCCTTAGATATCATATCGCAGTATAAACAAGTAAATTCATTAAATTTATATCCCCCACCGAAATGGCTGATTTGTTTATGGCTTATTTTCAGTTTGATAAAATTTTGTTTACTGGTTACATAGTTATGACTGAAGCTGTGTACTTTAAATCAAGGGACAATAAGCCAAGTATAAGTGAGGCCATTCTAAACAACTTGCTTCAGCATCATCTCGCTGTGATGATATTTCAAGAAATTTTGTTCATTTGCAACTTAGTTATATTTTGTGTATTTTAAATCAAATCAAGGACAGTAACTCATACAATGTATACATTACTGATGCCATCATGACAAAACTTGACGTTAACTGTCATGTTATGACGATACATATTGTAATTGCTTTAAGTTTAGTGAAATTCCGTCAGAATCAGAATCAGAATTGTTTACTGGTGATACGTCCAAGGACAATTATTCACCAGGACCTGTGAATCAGGGAAACTAGTCCCTAGCCCTTATAAGAGAAGTAAACTTAGTAACTGAATCCTCTGCACCCTCAGCAGCAGAAATAGGTGAATCTTCCAGGGAGTTCCAATCTCTAATAGTCTGGGGGAAGAAACTGGACTTGTAAATGTCAGTCCCAGCCAAGGGGGTTTGAAATGTCAGGGAGTGATGATTCCTGGTACGCCTATTTGGGGGAACAAGGTCATTTATGGGTATACTGGCTGCACCCCTCAGACCTTTGTAAAGCATTATGAGTCTACTATCTTTCCTTCTCTTTTTTAGGGATTCCCACTTAAGTTTCTCCAGAATGCCAGTCATACTCCCAGTTTCATATGTGTAATTTCCCATTACAAATCTAGCTGCCCTTTTCTGCACCTTCTCAAGTTCATCTTGAAGAAGTATACTTTGAGGGTCCCAAACTGAACTGCCATACTCCAGGACTGGACGCGCCAGTCCCTTGTATGCTGACTCCTTAACATCTTGTGGACATGCTGCCAAGTTACGTCTGAGGAAGCCGAGGGTCCTATTAGCCTTTGTGCAAATATTACTGACATGTGTGTTCCATTTCAAATCATTGACAATGGTTATGCCGAGATACTTGATAGTTTCTACATTACTGAGGACCGTTCCCTCTAAGGTATAGGAAGCATTGACCTTCTTGATCCGTTTCCTTGTAATTTGCATTACGTTGCATTTAACAGGTTAAAATCTCATACCCCAACTCCTTGCCCAACTACCTAAACGGTCTATATCCTCCTGAAGTTTCACCGTGTCTTCAATATCTCTGATTTCACGATAGCAAACACAGTCGTCAGCAAAAAGTCTTAATTCCGAGTCAATATTTTCTGTTATATCGTTAATGTATAACGAGAACAACAATGGTCCAAGCACGGTGCCCTGGGGGACACCCGACAAAACTGGGGCCCAATCCGACTTAACTCCATTTACCACCACATGCTGCTGCCTATAACAGAGAAAAGAATCTATCCATTTTAGAGACTTCCCACCAATACCATAGCCGTATAGCTTACATTTAAGTAATTCATGAGGGGGAGTGTCAAAAGCTTTCTCGAAGTCCAAGATGAAAGTGTCAACCTGCCCGCCCTTATCCAAGATTTTAGCCCAGTCATTTATAACCGTGATCAATTGAATTTCACAGCTATGTTTCTTACGGAAAGCATGTTGTCTGTCTGACAAAAGTTTGTGGTTATCCAAATGTGCCATAATATTAGAGCAGACAATGTGTTCGAGTAACTTGCATGGTACACAAGTTAGAGAAACCGGTCGGTAATTGCAAGCCAAAGACCTATCTCCTTTTTTGAAGAGTGGGCATATATTTGCAAGAGACCATTCCTTGGGGATTTCACCCGTGTCAATGGATTGTTGGAAGAGATGAGCAAACATCGGGCCTAATTCAGATGCTAGTTCTTTTAAGACTCTAGTATGCAATTCATCAGGTCCTAAAGCTTTCGATGGGTTCAAGCCCTTAAGAAGTTTTGTTACACCTTCTGCCGAAACATGAATGTCCTCCATGAAAGGAGCCAAGCGATTAGGAAGGGGGACTTGGGTGTGCTCACTTTTGTTAAACACATCCGAAAACTGACCGTTAAATTCATCAGCCTGTTCCAACTCTGATTTGGCAACACCACCACCATTTCTCTTCTTTAGGGGTGGGATACCTTGAGTATCTTTCTTTTGACTATTAATGTACCTGTAGAAGTCTCTGGGATTAGCCTTTATGTCACCAACCAAGTTATTGACATACAAATCGTGTTGCTTTTTCACATCAGCTTTAATTTCCCTTCTCACAGATTCAAATTTTGACCTAAGTTTGCTACTGCCAGTCTTTTTGGCCTTCGCATGTGTCTTATTTCTTCTACGAATCTTTCTTCTTATCTCAGGGGTTATCCAAGGAACAGAAGAGGTTGACCTACTGTTTTTAGAGAAGATATGCTTTTCAGCAGACTCCTGAATAAAGGAGGTTATCAAGTCAAAGTCTTCCTGAACTGAGCGATTGTCCGAGTAACCATTAAAGTACCTATGTTTTGCGAAGTCTGACACTTCTTTCCTCATTGATTCAAAATCTCCCTTTTGGTACAAAAACACTTCCCTCCGAGGTTTCTTTTTTGGGGGAACATAAATTTTTAATGTTCCTGATATCACATCATGATCACTAAGTTTGTCTGGGGAATGTAGTTCTTGAAACTGGCCAGGAAGCGAAGTGAGAATTAAATCCAATGTGTTTTTCTCCCGAGTCGGGAAATTCACCAGTTGTTCTAAACCATGGTCATTCATGACATCAATCAACATTTGTCCCTCTGATTGACTTAACACTGATCCTGACTTATTAAGTCGGTCTGGCAAATCAATATCTTTGAAGTTGAAATCCCCTAGTACATGTACTGAGGGGAGCTTATTTCCCTTGTGCTTTGTCCTAATATGATCTAACTGATCACGGAACAATTGAAATTCCTCACTTGAGCCACCAGGTTGACAATACCAACTTGTTACATAATGAGAAGTTTTGTTTGCCAAAATTTTAACCCAAACTGATTCTTAGTCGTTTTCTATTTCTGACAAGGGCATGTGCGGAATGTCCTTATGAATGAGAAGCATCACTCCGCCACCATGAAGGTTTCTGTCCGTTCACTGGTTATTTAGTTATGACTCAATTTGTCTTTTTTAGAGCAATTCAAGGGCATTAACTCATGCATTATTGAAGCAAGTCCAACAAAACTCAACATGCATCACCCTGTTATAATAATACATATAGATCTAGCAAGTATCAAAGCAGTAAATCAATCAAAATTGATGGGTTCCATTGTACACAGCTTTTCATTATCACCCATCCATTGTCTTGATATGACTAAAATACTGTTTAAAAAAGATGTAAAATCACAAGTCATCCATCCATCACCTTATAATCAGACTATCACTCGCTCTGTCTATAAATCAAAGACTCAAGAACAAAGGTACTAATAACAGGTTTAATTTATGCGAAAATTTGCGGGACAGAACACGTGCAATTCGTTGAAACAAATACCTTGAGAACTGTAACAATATATTCTTGATGTCAAAGCACTAACTTTGATCAAAATAGCCCCAAAATAAGACAAAACTCACATGAATGGGGTCAGTACCAATTATCGATTCATTACAATTACAACATGTAACTCTGGCTTTGAGCTATAACTGCAACTGCAGTAATAGTGTTCTAAGGATAACTGCAACTCCGTCTGGTAGAGTTGTCGACCTCGTTTTCTATGAGATGCCGTTTTACCATAAATTCCCTGTTTTGTGGCATCACTCATTGAAAATAGTTTGTGACAAAAATCGAACTAGTGATATCACAATATATGTGCGATTTAGTGATATCACAAAATCGAAATAGTGATAGCACAAACTAGAATAAGTGATATCACAAAATCGACTGTGATATCACTAAATCATAGCTATTTTTGTGATATCACAAAATCGAATTAGCGATATCCCAAAATCACAACCACTTTTTTGATACCACAAAATCTATATACTGATATCACTAAATCGACTTTGTAATATCACAAGTTTCATTTGTGATATCACTAATTTATATTCCTATTTACTTGATATCGCATAATCGGTTTTGTGAAACCACAAGATAAACTCGTCACATACTCCCTTGTCATACCCATATTTCAGTAAGCCTGTAAATCGTGGACATTGACAACAGAGTTAGAGAAAGGAACACAGACAAATTAAATGAGATGCTACCGGAGGTTATTGAACATTAATGAGCCGCGACGCAAGACAGCCAACAATCTGGTTGTGCGCCCAGCGCAGATTCAGATCAGCCTGGGCATCCTCCCAGTCTGGTCAGAGCCTTCCCTATCCGCATGGAGGTAGCTTAGACCATTAGCTTAGCGAAGGGTCTGATCAGACTGGGCGGATGCCCAGGCTGATCTGAGTCTGCGCTGGGCGCACAACCACATTGTTGGTTTTCTCGTGTCGCGGCTCAATTTTCTTACAAGGACTATGTAACCAGCGTGGATGTTCACTGAAAGGTCAAAGCAGTCGTTGGAGAATATGACACCAAACTACTGATCTTGTCAAGAAATGAGAACTGAGGTGGTTTGGCCACATTTCAAGGGCTGCTGGCTTAGCAAATACTCAGTATTCTACAGGGCACAAAGAAAGGGAAGAAGAAGAGGTAGACAGAAGTAGAAGTGGGAAAGCAATGTTAAAGACTGGACAGTAATGGACTTGGCTAGCATAACTAGAGCAGCTGAAGACAGGGCTAGTGGAGAGGGGTTGTTGTAAAGTCATTTGAGGTGCCCCAATGATCTTGCAAGGTTATAGGATAGACTACACTAAATATTGCCATGATCCAAAACCCTCCCGAGTATTATTTAGATTTTGACCATGCTAGGCGTGTTAGTAAGAAAAGTGAAAAGGAAGATGGTGCAGAATGAAAGTTTAATAGCAAGGTGAAATAAAGATGATAGGGTTAGTATTATTAAGAAGAGATCAAAATCAGAATAAAAACAGTATGTGTGTTTAGGGAAGGGTCCTAATTTAAAGGAGTCAAGATCCGAAACCTGGACGAGATCAGCTGGTTAGCTGTTCCAAAGAACAAAAGTCTCTGGGGAGAACGAGTATTGATTATAACAGAGGTATGGACCGCTCTGTAAAAAAAGAGGGCGTATGTGACGAGTATACATGTATCTGGTAGGCTGCTCGAAATATGACGGCCAGGCTCTAAACGACCTTGTAGAACACAGTAGGGCTCGCATCGTAACGTCGATTCAGAAGCCACCACCAATCATACGTTTCCGTTTTAGTACGCTTCTGTTAAGGAACCGATCTTGCTGCTCCTCGTCGAATCATTTTAACTTTCCCATATTTTCCCTTGTATAATGGCTCCAGGCAGATGACGCATATTCAACCTGCAGTCTTGATTGAGAGTTGTTTGCCTGTGTTCTAATTTTATAATTGACTTGAACCTCATTTAAAGACCCCTCGTCCAGTACAACAGTTTAAGAGCGACCACTATAAAAAGACCTGAATCCATTTCGATCTGTTGAAACAAACTATCTTTAAGCAAGCTTGACATTTTTGTGTTGTTTCAACTTTAGCGTTCTTTCATCCATAACTTGTAGACAAAATAGTAGACTGTCGTGTCTCACGTGAGGTGCAAAGTATAAAATGAGCCACATCATGTGACTCCCAACAACACCACCACATTCCTGTCCTAGACAGTGAAGAGTCAACATCGACCTCCACATCGATAGATCATCATGGAAGACTACCGTCTACCAATAAATGAAGACAATGCGACTCACCGGCTTCCCCGATGTTAAATGGCACGAGGGGAAGCGGATCTTCGAGCTGAAGCTGACATGGGATAAGCTTCCACCAAAGAGTCAGTCGAAGCCTGTCAAGAGGGCCGAAAGCGGGGCCACGCGGGGGACCACGGATCGTTGCAAATCCGGTCCCTCCAAGCTCGCACCCTCTGCTGACAAGGGCACTTGTCAGCCAAGACAGTCGGGGGCACCAAGCAGCAGGAAGTCAAAACCTGCACCTGCACCCTCGAAGGCAAAGGAGCAGCCTGCTCTCAAGCCTGCGGAGAAGCCATCTCCGCTGTAACCAGTTCAAGCGCCAGCGCTAGCACCGCCGTCATCGACAAAGCCGACGCCAGCAACGCCTTCAAGACCCTCAGCGCAAACTACCAGACAACCGCCGCCGCAGAGATCTCCACCAAAGCCAGCAGTACAGCCGCAGCCACAGACCAAGAAATGGCATCTCCCGAGCCACCAACATCACCAAGAGTCAATTAAGGCACCTCCCAGCGTCATTCGGAGCACGGGGAAGTGGGCTCTCTCCAAGTACCACATAGAGGCTGTCAGGCTGAACCACAAAGGAGATGAGGTACTGCAGATAAAGACAAAGGGCCAAAAGAAGGATCTCTGCTACGCGAGTACCACCACTCACATCTGTATGAAGTGTTCGGGAATGGATTCCACCAAGGACAAGTACCACCACATTCGGTTCGCGCTCTACGAGAGGCAGTCAACAAGGCCAAACAGAGACAAGGTCACGTCGTAGGACCGCCGTCGTAGAAGGTCACATCTTCCAGCCTCCTCCTGAACCACGGAACAACTTACAGCCGCAAGAGTTAGTATTTCCGTCTGCAAATCTAACTCGACGCGGCCCTAAGAGAGAGCAACCGCATCCGTGACCCACTTAGCTCTCGAGCAAGATAGAACAACCACGATTCGCAGCCAAATTGGCACAGGTTTTCTATCGTTCTACGCTCAGTTTTAGACTGTCAGCTCTAAATTCTAAATTCATAGTGCTTCCGCATTTGGATCATCCAGACTGCACCGTGTCTCACTTGGGCAGGGAGGCTCAGCGTGACTTGCATTTTGCTGAGATCCTCCATTTTTGCAGCCCTCACAGGAAGCACTGGAAACTTAAACGTCTTGCAGTGGCACTATGGAGCAAGTCCGTGCGACCGTGGAGACGAAAAACACCAGAACTTAAAGAATGTAAGAAATGACTCCCAACAATGTGGTAGTTTTGTCACGTGATATTCAGATCATCGTTGTTGTTTACACGGTCTATAGACACGCCTACCAATCGCTCTCATGCGGAACCACGGTTCAGAACGTCAATCCATGAGAGGAGTTGCCGGTTTTGCAGTAGGGGAGCCAAAATCGTAAACAAATTTGACATCGGCACAAGGTTTGAGGTATTTATTTTCTCTGGAAACTATTTATGCAAAATATAAGAATGCTATTTTGTCACATATAGATTGTTTCTTCGGCACATGAAAGGATTAGGCACATTGTCTTGCATTTTCCCAGATATGCATTTAGTACGACGGAGAATGTGTTCAAGGTCAATCTCGGCGATACATACATGTAGGGAAAAGTCCCATTCTCTTGCTTGATTTTGAGTCTCTGACCTTGTCAGTCGCAAAGAAGTAAACAGAACTACTGTATGCGTGAAGCCAAACGTTGGAAGTAAGCTTTCCGTGATGGACAGTTTCGCATATAGAAAATATACGCAAAAACTTGGCATCGTCAGCCCGGTTCCGCATGAGATAATAGAAAATATAAAGAATTGTTATGCGAAACAAAAACAGTTTCTGAACAATAATTGAATCAAAACTAACATGAACTCTGTGATAAAGCATTATTTTATACATTGCAGATGACTACTTTTACGCTGTTATTATTTCCCGTTTGTCTTTTTTAGGCATTTTGCAAACCCTCTTTCAAACCCTCTTGCATGCCTCAAAAACAGATAAACAGGGATTAAAACAGCCAGAAGGTCATTTGCAATGTATATATGATGATATATTACAGAGTTCATGTTAGGTTTGATCCAGTCATTGTTCAGAAGCTGTTTTTGTGTTTGATAAAAATTCCTTATATTTTCTATCATCTCATGCGGAACCAGGCTGACAACGCCAAGTTTTTGTGTATATTTTCTAAAAACTAGACTGTCCAACGCAAAAAGCTTACTTTAAACGTTTTGATTCACGCATACAGTAGTTCTGGTCACTTTTTGCGACTGACAAGGTCAGAGACTCAAAATCAAGCAAGAGAATGCGACTTTTCCCTACATGTACATATCGCCGAGATTGACTTTCAACACATGCTCCGCCGTACTAAATGCATATATGGAAAAATGCAAGACCATGTGTCTAATCCTTTCATGTGCCGAAGAAACAATCTATATGTGACAAAATAGCATTCTTATATTTTGCATAAATAGTTTTCAAAGAACACAAATACCTCAAACTTTGTGCTGATGTCAGATTTGTTTACGATTTTGGCTCCCCTACTGCAAAACCGGCAACTCCTCTCATGGATTGACGTTCTGAACCGTGGTTTCGCATGAGAGCGATTGGTAGGCGTGATAGAGGCCTCACTGTTGGCTGCATTGTTTGGGCCAATGCCATAGATGCCTGATGTGACAAACGAAGGGTCTGAGCAGACTGCACTCAAGTGCAGTCTGCTCAGAGCCTTTGCTTGTCACCAATGCCACGATGATTGAAATTACATGAAGTGGCTCAAATACAGTTTGGATTAGTGAAAAGTTTATCGCCACTCTCCTGTTGATTCCATATTTCTAAAGAAAATGAGGTTGGTATGATTGGCGTTTATGTGAAAATTGGAGTAAACTATTCAGTAAATTTGATGATTTTTCTTTTCAGCAGATAGTCTAATACATTTGAGACGCGACACGAGAAAACCAACAAAGTGGTTGTGCGCCCAGCGCAGACTCAGATCAGCCTGGGCATCCGCCCAGTCTGATCAGAGTATTTGCTGTCCGCATGGAGGTACCTTAGACCCTTAGCTACTCTTTAAGCACACAGTAAAGACTCTGATCAGACTGGGCGGATGCCCAGGCTAATCTGAGTCTTCGCTGGGCGCACAACCACTTTGTTTTCTCGTGTCTACAAATTTTGTAGACTAACACTAGCCTAATGACTAGTATTCATGGCTCTAACTTTGCGCATAGCAAACACATCTTCTGGGAAAGCGTTAACTTGCAACTTGTTTGGATTACATTGCTTCGTAACTGACATATCATTTAGGAAAACTTAAACTAGTTTTATCTAGTTTCATTTTAAATTCCTTGAAATACTTAAAATAAGTGACCTACTTGTAGTAGTTTAATTTTATGCAACCTATGTGTAAAATATGGCTGATTTCACTTGTGGAATTCTTCTGTTGGATGTGAGGCAGTTATCAAGTATGCACTACTTTCGAATTGACATTGCCATCTTTTGATACATACATGTTTATGTTGGACACAAATTGTTAAACATGAGTAGATCTATATTCTTAAATATAGGTTTGTGATTAACGAGGAGTGTATTTACCTATGGCAACAGCTCAAACTCAAGAGGAAGTTTTAAAGTGTCCCATATGTTCGGTACAATTCAATAAGCTTCGAAAACTTCCCGGATGTTGTCATAAATTTTGTGAAACTTGTTTATTGACCTGCATCTCAAATTTAGAACCAAAGGATGGTTATGGACCCGATTTGCAGTGTCCAATCTGTAGAAAACAAATTTCTATACCGACAGAAAATATCGGACATTCAGACTGGCTGAAATCTCTGGAAACAGTAGACATGGCATCAGACATGCATCTAGAAGAAGAAAAAGAAATGAACAACCTTTGTGTTTCATGCAAAGAAATAGATAAGTCTGTGCTAGCTGAGATTTATTGCATTGACTGTCAAGACAGTTTGTGCAAGAGTTGTTCAAGAATCAGACACGGAACAAGGCTTTTGAAAACACACTCTGTATTTGAGCTGCAAGAACCGACAGAACATGGAGACGGAAAAGGGTTGGCACAGATGTTATCTAAGTATCTGACATGCTCTAAGCATTCTGATAAAGCTTTGTCACTATTTTGCAAGGAAGACAATGCTTTATGCTGCGTTGATTGTGTTCTGGATGATCATAGACATTGCGATCGCGTGATACAAATACGAAATGAAATAACCAAGCAAGACAACGAAGCTGCAGTAGTGAAAATTGAGGAGAAAATGGATAAGACTGCCTCACAAATCAGAGTCATAACTGATCATAAAAAGAAAAACATCAATGAAATAAAGACAAAGGCTGATGTGATGAACACCCAGATTAACGACTTTAGAACCAAAATAAATGGTATAATTGATGCGTTGGAAGAAAGCATATGTTCAACGGTCAAATCGTTCACAAAAAACTGCTCTCTTGAAAAAGAAGATGAAATAGAAAAACTTAAGGAAATAAACACTGACCTCACAGAAATGTCATCGCTTATCAATTACACTCAGACAAATATGTCAGAAAGTCAGTTGAGTATTATTTTGCAAATGTTTACTTCAAAGCTTGAGAAGATCGACAACAAAGTGTTCGAAATCGGACAAAATTGCAAGGAGTATGATGTAAGCCTAAAGACTGAACGAATTTTTCAAGATTTGATGAATTTGGGACCAAATGATACAGAGCAGCTTGCATCGGTTTCTAAAAGTTGTCGTAAGGTTGCTGTTCCTGTTGTTCCTGGGGTTGATATGCTTAGAAATAAGTTAATTAGAAAGACCGCCACATATAATATACTGCCCCAAAACAGTCAAACTAAGGCCCCTGAATACTATAGTATCACATTCCTTGGCAAAACACAACAACTTTGTCTAGTTGACACATGTTCTGGATTTTGCTGTTTAACAGACGAAAATTATAAGGCGGCAGCACCTTGCACAAAAGAAGTTCTATCTGGAATACCATACAGTGCGACACATCTTAAACATGGACTAGTGGCTGTTAGTATTCCAGAGCAGAAGAAAATATGCTTCCTATCCACACAGCACAAAACAGGAAATCTCGAAGTCAAGGGCGTTTTCAGTACTAAGTTCACTCCTAGAGCTCTCTGTGGTTTGAAAAATGGTGATATAGCTGTATCCTGGCAGAACCCAGCAGCGTTTGGTATATCACGATTTACTTGTAGTACATCTGTTAGCTGCTTTAAAGAAAAGGTATATTATGACCATGATGCAGAAGGAAGAAAATTGAAGACATTTGATTTCATGGCAATCGATGAAACTAGATCACACATAATTCAACCCTGTTCCTCAGACAAGACTGTATATTGCTTTGACTTCGAGGGAAACCCAAAGTTTGCTTACAGTGATAATCTTGGTCTGCCATGTGGAGTAGCATGTGATGCTGATGGAAATGTATTTGTATGTGATAGGGCGAAAACCTGTATACACATCATTTCACCTGACGGACTGGGTATTCGAGTGATAGTGGACGGCTGTCCGGAGAATCCACTTGCTATTGCATTTGACGCCACCGGAACACAATTTGCTGTCACACACTTGTGGAGCCCATGGAAAGAAGTCACAATTTTCAGCCTCCTTCAATCGTAGATAAATTCTGAGTATAACTATTAACTCTAAGTATTGGGAGAGGCGTGCCGGAGCAAAGAGTGTAGATTTTTAGCAGTCGGATCTGGGACTGCACGGTTAGTCATTTTGCCTGCCATTGTTTGGCACATCGCCAGGCAGAAATTCAACTTGTTCAAAATAGCAGTAGAACAGCCCAACGGGCTCATGACATCGAAATGACCTCATACTGACATCGATGCGACGTAATGACGTCGCATCGACGTTATTACGACGTCATTTTGAAGTCATGTGCCTGTTTGCAGTATACCGCTTTTTAGTACGCTTTTTAGTAAGCTTTTTCATAAAGTCATCGAATTAAAGTCGCATTAGTGTAATAATACTGGCTATCATTTCTGCCTCACCTGCTACAAGCAGAAGCGAGACATAGGTACTACTTTTCTGGTGTTGACATCGACGTTAACTTTGCGTCGAGTTTTCGCGTTTAGCTGTGCTTTGTGACACTAGGCATACAGGCGAGCAACCACTTTCCGCGGAATTTTCGTGAATACACACTACCCAAAATATTTAAAGGAGCATAATTATAATATACTATGCAAACTATATTTAGCAAATTTTTATATTTCGCATTTTTTTCTCATTACTGAAGTAAAACATTGAGCGAAATTACATTGAAATGAAAGGAACCGTATTTGGGGCTTAAGTTACCATGGGATTACAGAAACCACCTTTATAAACGATATTGGGGAAAAGCGATAAGCGCGGAAGGGGTCATTAGCCGAAATTCGCACCCATTGAAAAGCAACATAAAAATGGTAAGCATGTGATTTTTTGTACGGTATTTCTCAAAATTTTCATGCTCAGGTTTCTTGTTAAAGCTATTGATTGTGTAAAAGATATAGTTAAGCTTAACAACTGATGAATCTTAGCATGCGCCATTGACGTTAAAACGTGTTAATTCGGTCCAATGGGCAATGATTCACGGGTGATTCAGTTCAATGCAGAATCAAAACCCGAGAAAAACAATAGGCTAAAATTAAAGGTCACACCATGATTAATTTAACCGTGGAGTTTCTTCATTGAAGTATAACGTAACTGTGAGAAAATGATGACGTTAGTCTGAGACTTTTGACTTTTGCTCAGTAACCATTATCATATTGGTAGCTACCAAACAATCATACACTCAAAAGCGATTCAAGAAATACCGATTAGAAACAAGTTTTTGAGACGATAACGTAAAAACAAGGGAAAACGTCAAATTTTCGAACTTTGTAAACCTCATACTCGTAGTATATTTAAATGTTTTAG
Source organism: Ctena decussata (assembly GCA_963989385.1). Classification (NCBI taxonomy): domain Eukaryota; kingdom Metazoa; phylum Mollusca; class Bivalvia; order Lucinida; family Lucinidae; genus Ctena; species Ctena decussata. The sequence goes on along the minus strand of OZ022508.1, from coordinate 33,723,798 downwards.
AGCGTTTTGCTTTATTTTAACAGCAAACCAGCTGCCTCATTATGGTTGCGGCTTTTGTACATGATCATAAATGTCGTTCAGATATAATGGTCATAAAAACTGACGTCACGATAGTTCAAACGCTACAATTGAGCAATCTTGATTCTTTTACCTGCCAGTCCATCTCGAAAGATCAGCCTTTATATCTTTATGCAGTAAAGCGACAATAAAATCCCAATATGATGGATCTGACACATACATAAAAATTGCTATATTTATTGTGCATAGTATATTATTTTCGTAGACGACAGTGCAACATATTCCCACTTTGAGATTCATTTAATTTCGGTCGACAAAGACTTGGAATTTTTTATTACTTTGTCAATTTTTCAAAGAGGGAGGACGTTTTTTACTGCACAATTTTTGATCCAGTATTTATCCTGCCCATGTCCATGGACTGATTTGAGTAAAAATTGGATTTTGGTATTAAAAAAAGTAAAAAGTATGCAAAGACCAGGAACTGAAACAATCAAAATCCAAATCCAGCCCTCAAACCATAGTTGGAAACAACTAAGATTACAAATAATCAAGATACAGAGAACATATGGCCAACCGAGTGAGCAGCTTGTTCCCAAAAGGTGGCCACTCAGCAACCCAAACCGAACTAAAAATGATAAGAACATACATAAGGTAAAACATCACAGAAACTCTGACACCAAAAACAGGCAACAGAGAACCACAACAAAACTACCGCCTTGGAACGGTCAGTAATGAATTACTGGGGGGCTTAAATCGATTTTACAGGCCCAACCTCACCCTCAGTTTCTGAAGTGGTACAAAACATTTAGTTGGTTGTTCGGTTCGCATGATAACCCTCTAACTCGTCAATGAATCATCACGGTAAACACATAAATCAAATTTCAACACCATGAAGAAGCAAAGACGAGGACTCAACAGATACAACGGGCCGTCTGACAGGTGGAGATCCCTGTCCTGCCAAACAACCCCACTGGAAATCTGAAGCAAAAGAAGGTCACCAGTTGAGCCCCGGTGGACCAAGCAACAGACAAAAAGGCTCCGGTCCCAACCAACTAAAATATATAGCTTTAGGTCGGGGCCATCATAGAGTCTGACGACCGATCCCCCGGTGTGCAATTAAAGAGTGCAGCAAAGCTATCAACCGTGATTGGGTTAATCACTAAGCATGCAGACTGTCGCATAACATTTAAATTATAGCCAATACGTTTGTGACGTATTATTATTTTTCGGAATTGATCAGAAAAATCAGTCCTACCCTTAATCTTTTTGAATTTGTATACTAAGTCACCATAAAATTCTGGTTCCGATAGGCCTTGGTGTAAAAGAAATTTTAATCCGACATCAAATTTTGAAACCAATTCATGGTGTCTGCGATAGAATTTAGAAAAAGCCTTTCTAAGCCTATGATACCGATAGCCCTGTTGAAGAAGTTAAGCAGTTAAACATTTATTACGAGCATTAAAGTCATCTACATGACTACACACTCTAGCAAATCTTATAAGTTGAGAAATATACACTCCATAAGAGGGACGACGTGGAACGTCACCTTCCAAAAATGGAAAATTAACTATATCAAAGTCAAAGTCATCACGTTTATCATAAATTTTAGAAGATACAAAACCGTTAGAAATAGATAGATGTAAATCCAAAAAGGGGGCCTCGGTATCTGAAGTATTAGCTTTATTCAATTTAAGTTCAGGTGGGTAAATTTGGTTAACCATGCTTTCAAAATAAGGATTATCAATATTCAGAAGATCGTCTAAATATCTAGAGGTTGAGTTAAATGCCTCAATGATATCAGCTTGATTATCAACAGAAAGAGAAGTCATGTAATCTCTTTCATAACAAAATAAAAACAAATCGGCCACAAGAGGGGCACAATTTGTACCCATCGGAATAATTGCAATTTTCCAGAACAGGTGAAAAGCATAAAAAAATCAGCCAATATCAAGACAATTTTGTTTGTGGCACTAAATGTCTTACAAGGTGACTCGTTTGAAATGACTCATGTTTATGAAATTTGATAAACTTCAAGAAAAATGCCTAAGTTTCAGGAAATTCGAAAATTGCAAAATTTGTTCAGTAGAAATGGGCAGGGTAACAGTTGTATTGAAATCCTTTTTCAAACTTCGATCCTTCTTGAAAATGCTGTAAAAGAGTGGAAAATCCTTGACAGGCAATCGAATTTATGGACCGTTATATGTTGCAGTAATGGCTATGGGAAAATATCAACTGCTCCTTTAAATATTTTAAATGGTTTATAGAACTGAAAGCTGGTACGTCCTGTAGCAAAGGAATGTATTTGGTCTGACATTTAGTCAAAGGGGCTTGATTATGTAATATTTGAGACGTGTGATGGCCGGATATATGGGATTCCTTCTTCAAAAAAAAGAAAAAGAAAAAAAAAGGTAACGCATTTACACATTTGGTTACTTTTCAACGAATATCACTTTATTATACCAGTGAACTCAGGTACAGATTGTTGTTAATGCCATGAATATTATGATTTCCAATTTAACCGTTTTCTTATGTAGCATAAGACAGGGTGAAGTTTTTAAACGGAAGCAATTGACCATTCAGTTGCAGCTGTGTGTGAATGAGCCTCTTCTTCGACAATGAGAAAGTAAAATTGTCAACACTGTGAAATGGATGGATTGAGACAGTGATTTTTTCCCGAATTATATATATAAATATAGAAAATATTCGAAAAGTTTTGTTTCCGAGATTCTTTCAAATGTCTCTTTGCACTGACAAAGGCCATAGCCATTCACTTTTATGCATTTTCGCAAAATTTCACGGCCAAATTGGATTAGATTGCTTATAAAACAGGAGTCTAATCTCTGTGTCGTAACGTCTTTTAAATCTGTGCATGTAACAGATTTATTTCTTTGTTTTTCTTGTTTAATACAGAAGTATTAAGAAATAGCCTCCCTAAATGCATGCAATTTTATATTTTCTTGGAAAAATGAGGAAGTCTAGGGTTTCTCAGGAAATTGGAGAAGTGTTGGTTACCCTAAGCACCCTTAACATTTTATTCGGCGCGTGAACTTATTGGGATAGTTCGCTCTGTTAATAATATAAACAAGGTATCAGGCCATTTTTTTGTGGAAAATTTTGTTTTTCTATGACTGAAGGGACGGATTCTAAATTCGCACATGTCCATTGCGCACAGCATGTAGATTTTGAGTAGCTGATTGCTCATCTGACACGGTACATGTTTGACACATGATAACACTTGTTCAAGCTCAAGGGACACCACATCCCGTGTGCCTTGTGCTGGAGGAAGTGATATAAGCCGGGGCAGGACAAAGCAAACAAAGTGACATGTGCGCTCAGCGAAGACTCAGATCAGCCTGGGCATCCGCCCAGTCTAATCAGTGTCTTCACTGTGCGCTTATAGGAATGCTAAGGGTCTAAGCTACCTCCATGCACACAGCAAAGACTATGGCCACACTGAACGGCTGCCAGGCTGATCTGAGTCTTCGCTGGGCGCACATGCCACTGTGTTGGTTTTGTCGTGTCGCGGCTCATATCAGAGTGGCGTCTGATGATAGCAGTTTTGCTGAATGTCGGTGGTAGCGTCCGCCATTTCAAACCGACAAAATTGTACAAGTGCACACAAAACGCAACACACAACGCGATAATGTGCCTGTTATGGTTTCGTTCCCACACTGTAAAAATATCCCGTAGATTTTGCGGTAAAAGACCTGACAACTGGCTGTAAAGCTCTTAACCGTAAAACTTACGGGATAGTAACGTGAAAATGGCTGCATTGTGTAAGAAACCTTGTTTTAATTCCGCGTTTGATTTTTTCACTGATTACTGATTATAAAGAAATTAAACGCGGATTTAAAACAAGGTTTTTAACAATGCAGTCGGTTTCCATGTTAAAAACTTATATCCCGTACTTTATATGGTAAAGGCCTGTCAGCCAGTTGCAAGGTCCTTTACTGTAAAATCTGCGGGATGTTTTTTATAGTATAGGGACTGTGGCCTCGTTAAACAAGCACGACCTGATAAAACAAAGTATAATATACATGTATTATATTCTAACAGAATGGGCCTAATCAAGTCGCTTGGTATTTCTTAGCCACCCATTAATCAATCTTCGACCTTCTATATTGTTTACGTGAGGTTAGAGTTGGTCTGGTTCGGTGGTCGGTGGCGCTGTTCGATTATGTTACCGTCAGTGTGTATTCAAACCTCTTGTTGCTGAATGAGTAAAGAGCAAATTCTTCCTTTTACGAGCAGCCCCTTTAGAAAGGGTTTCACTCTGTTAACACTACAAAGGACTAAGACTGGGACGCCTGCTGTTACAGTTTGAGTCTGAAATACAAACTTGACCAGGTAACAAGAAAGACACAGGATTCGTAGATTGAAATAACTGTTTCCCACACTGAGCTATGTGTGATGAAGGCTGCTATTATTTTCTAAAGAAGGAACAAAAATTTAAACAATCCATATTACCTACCCAGTCTCCATAAAAAAACGACCTATCTACCCACTCCTTGAACACATGAGGAGGCAAATGCAAACAAACGATTTTAATGATGGCCTTTCTTGTGAAAAGCCTGGACATGGTTTTTTAAAAGGGTGATCGAAATCTAGATGTTATTCATTCTTCATACGCTCCCTTCTCTGGTACTAAGTTCCAATGCACGTATAGTCGACTAGTCTGTTACCAAAAGCATTAGAGCCGCGACACGAGAGAACCAACAAAGTGGTTGTGCACCCAGCGCAGACTCAGATCAGCCTGGGCATCCGCCCAGTCTGATCAGAGTCTTCGCTGTCCGCATGGAGGTAGCTTAGACCCATAGCTACCTTTTAAGTGCTATGCAAAGAGTCTGATCAAACTGGACAGATGCCCAGGCTGATCAGAGTCTGCGCTGGGCGCACAACCACTTTGTTGGTTTTCTCGTGTCGCGGCTCATTTCAAGACTTCGTTTTTGGAGGCTCTGCCATGATGATGCAGTACCGGTATCCGGGTATTGACTGGTACATTGATTGATTGATTTGATGCTTAACGTCCACGGTAAACAGCTATGGTCATGTCGGGACGGTCAGTTAATCTAACCACACTATTCCTGTTCAGGCTTAGACCTCCTAAGCGGTTAACCAGTACTAAGTGCACATACTTTCGCCAGTAACTGACAACTGCCCTTCTTGAATCAGCGGAAGGAGAAACGAAAGTATGTGGCCAGACCGGGTTTCGAAGCCAGGACCTCTGACTTCAGGTGCCCTACCGATTGTGCTACGCGGCCCGGCATGTACATGTAACTGTAACTACATTAACGGGGACCCGCAGGTAATACAGATTCGGGTACCTGGATCCAAAATTTCTACCCATCCGAGACTTCCAGGGAAGCATCCCCGGCTTCGAGCCCAGCTGTGGGCGGGAATCTTTATAATCGTAGACGGGATTCCATTGCACAAAGCCTTCCATTATCACCTGTCTATCGTCCTGATATGACTGAAATACTGTTAAAAGGGACGTAAAATCGCAAGTCATCCATCATCCATCTATCATATCAGGGAAGCAAATTTATTCTACTTAAGTTGCCCTCCTTGTAAAATGTGGTGCCTACACCATAGTGGCGAAGCTATGCGCCTTAATAAAATTACTAATACCAGTCATGATATTGTTTCTTTATACCAACCCCAGAGCCGAGCTCTTTTTGATGACAATTCTCCGCATGGATCATACTTTCTCTGTTCTAGTCTATACGGTGTGGTTGCAGATCTTATATACTTCAGCACTGATTAGTTAAGGTGAATGGATACACTTTACATTTGTCTCTCCTTCTCCGACTGTGAGTCTTCTCTTAATAGAAGGAATTTGCTCTGCTGAGAGCAAATTCCTTCTATTAAGAGAAGACCCCTTTTTGGAAGGGTTTCCTCATTCAGGGAAGTAAATAGGAAATAACAAAAAATATCTTCCTTTGAAACACTGTAGGAAGAAAACATAATTGAGCCGCGACGCGAGAAAACCAACAATGTGGTTGTGCGCCCAGCGCAGACTCAGATCAGCCTGGGCATCCGCCCAGTCTGATCAGACTCTTCGCTTTGCGCTTATGGGGTAGCTAAGGGTCTAAGCTACCTCCATGCGGACAGCGGAGACTCTGATCACACTGGGCGGATGCACAGGCTGATCTGAGTCTGCGCTGGGCGGACGACCACATTGTTGGTTTTCTCGTGTCGCGGCTCATATAGCAGTTTACCCAAGCTTCGTAACTGTTCTGAGTCTCTGCTGTTGCACCTAGTTGTCCTCTTACCAGTTTATAAAGCATTGGCATGCAAACATAAGCCTTTTAACATGTAGCATGGGCATACTTATATCAACCACAACACCGTACGTGATCAAATTCTGATCACCTCGGATATCACCCCTTACTTTCCTCGTGTGGCTTAAGGCACTAGGTTGCATCACTTTTGCTTATGTCATATGACATCTATGAAGTACAAATAATAAATCTGAATACAAAAATTGCAAATAAAAAATACTTTTGATAAAATGATTCTAACCTTTTTGTATCTGTTTTTTTTTTTTAATCGAGTCATATATGTCATTATGGTTGGTCGCTAAACTGTAGCGACTTTAGATAAAAGTCCGAGATAATCGGAATAAGTTCCCATACTGTGAGCAGAGAGAACAGCAAAACTCTCTTCAGCATGCAGGAGCAGCGATGGTGTAATGGTCTACGCACTGCGCTACCCATTCAGGGGTTGTAGGTTCGATTCCCCGCTCCTCTGGTCTTTTGCACAAGGCACTTTAAACCGAGGTACCGTCTCCGTAGTATACAGTCTCACTATTCAGCATGTCGAACTGTCTCGATATGCAGACTTGCTTCGACTCAAAATATGGCACCTTGGCTTTTCTCATACTCCGCTGACCAGTTTAAATGGCAAATACAGTTGACCGTCTCAATATCTCAAACACTGATATCTCAGAGTACCCTCATATTTCAAAGAATATAGTTTGGACATGTTTCTTATTTTCTTCACGTTTCAACTCCTGTTATCTCAAATTACTGGTATCTCAAAGTAAATTTTCTGGGACCAGAAAATTTACTTTGAGATATCAGAAGTTTGAGACGAGCTTCGATTCTGAGATATCGAGAGTTGAATCTATATCAAAAACGCATGCGTAAACGGTGAAGACTCGCCGTTACTCGGATCAGTCTGAGTAACATATGGTAATATAATATAAAATAACATAAAATGGTAAAAATAAACTAAATCAAACTTAGTATATAGACAAGGTCATTGTTTGACTTTAGATGGCGCAGCGCCTCTAAGCGCCCAGGCAATGTGTGCATGTGGTTTGACGGTGATTTTTGCTCTCTCTCTCTCTCACACACACACACACAAATAAAAACATTACTATAAATGTGTCCTTTCCGGCGCCCCATACGTCGGGTATGTCTACTTTCATTTTCAATTCTATGAATTATATATGTAAATTTGAATTCTATGAATTAAACTTGATTTATATAAATAGAACACTTAACGGGCGTACAAATGTGAGGTTAGATCAAATTGAACAAAAAAGAAAGATCGGGATTTATATCGTATGACTTTCTGACTAGGAGGATTGATACATATGGCTACAGCTAAAATTGAAGATGAGCAGCTGAAGTGCCCTATTTGTTTTGAACATTTTGATCTCCCCAGAAAGCTTCCTGCTTGCTTTCATACATTTTGTGAGAAGTGTTTATTAACCTACATCGGGAATGTGAAATCGGATGATGACATTCAGTGCCCAGTCTGTAGAATACAAGTTTCCGCACCGTTAAAGTGTACAGAACGGTCAGAGTGGGTGAAGTCGTTAGAACTAAACCTTGACATGGTGTTCAAAGCGAACACAGAAGAAAGACTTCTGAAAGACGGATCAGACAGTGTCTGTGGTCCATGCAAAGAAACAGAAAAGGCTGTATCCGCTGAAAAATTTTGTATTGATTGTCAGGAATATCTATGTAAAGGTTGTTCAAAGATAATTCACGCAGTGAAACTTTTGAAAACTCATTCTATGCTTGATGTGCATACCGGAGCAGAAAGTGGACCACCGGACGTAACGCGAATGCTGACAAAATATTTCACATGTCCTAGACATTCGGACAAAGCTGTTTCTTATGTCTGTCATGAACACGACGACCTGTGTTGTGTTAACTGTATCATTGAAAACCACAGGCACTGCGAAGGTGTCAAAGATTTGAAAGATCCCATTCATAAAACAGACATCGAAACTGAATCAAGTAAAATGAAAGATCAAATACAAAATGTATTTTTGCAAATTAAAGCGATTTCTGACTTTCGAAAGAAAGATGTAGCTGAAAATAAGGAGAAAGTCGAAGTGATCTGTACTCAGATCAGGGAGATGCGAACCAAACTCAACACAATTTTCGACGTTCTTGAAGAGAGCGTACAGTTCAAAACCAAAGCGTTTGCAAAGAATTATACTGTTGAAGCAGATAACGAATCTATTACACTTGAAGAAAAGAAACAGCTGTTGACGGCCTTTTTATCTTTGATTGGAAGAATCGAGACAGAAGGATCAGATAGCCAATTGTTTATAGTACTTCACGAATTGAGATTAAAAGTGAAAGAGATTGAAAACGAAATTGTCGAACTTGGATGTAGCTGTTGTCGGCATGAGCTTGGGCTCAAAACAAAGAAGATTTTGAGTGATCTAATGGAAATAGGCCCAAACGATTCAAGCCAACTAGCTAAAGTTAAAGAAGACTTGTCAGTGGTTACTCTCTCTGCTTTTCCAAAGAAGAATTTGTTAGACATGAAAGCAGAAAAGATTGCTCAACATGACATACTGGCTAAAACCAGTCCGAAGCATGAACCTACCTATAGTGGTGTTTTAAGCCTCGACACAGGTCAGTTAATTCTTGTTGATAACTATTATGGTCTCTGTTGCTTAACTGATAAAGATTACAAGCCTAATGCGTCTTGCTATAAGAATTTCAAGGATAATTCTGAAAAACCGTTTTGTGCAACAAGAGTAAAAAAATACCTAATTGCCATCAGTGTGCCGAAGCAAAAGAAGATATATCTTTTGTCGACAAAGGAAGAAGCGGAGGACATTCCGATTAAAGATGCCGTAAACACAAGATTGACACCGAGAACTCTTTGTGGATTAAAAAACGGTGATATAGCTGTATCTTGGGAGAATCCAGTGGCATTTGGTATACTTGCCTTTCGCATTTCACACCCGACGAGCTATGAAGAAAAAGTATTTCTAGATCATGACACAGCAGGCAGAGCTTTCAAAACTTTCGACTATATGGCTGTTGATGAACAAAAGTCACATGTAATTCAACCATGCAAAACAGATAAGGCTGTTTATTGCTTTGATTTTCGTGGGAATCCAAAGTTTGCTTACACTCACGAGAAACTCGGTTGCCCAAATGGCGTAGCTTGTGATGGGCAAGGAAATATATACATCTGTGACGGAAGCAGTTCACAAATACATGTTGTTTCCGCTGACGGCGTAGGAACGCGAGTGATAACGGAAGGATGTCCGGGAGCACCCCTTGCTATTACCTTTTTCTCAGACGGAATCCAGTTCGCTGTTACTAACAACGGTCGTCCTTGGGACAGAGTAACAATCTTCAAACTATCACAAGAAGTAGAAAGCTCATAACTTGTGCAGTGTTTTTTTATACAAAAGACACTTTGGCTTTTTTTCTATTAGTTTTTCCGGTTCTGTGACGTAATGACCCCTACATGTGAAAATAATCTTGAAACATAGATCTATTCATTAAATCTATGCATTAAATCGAGAAATAATGATTTGAAACATTTAACACAAGAATATTCAAAGTTTCAAAAGCATGAGCAACAAAGCTACGTAATTAATGCATATTTATTAGGTCGGTGAGTTTTCATGACTTATTACACGTTTTATGAGGATTTAATCAGTTTTAACAATAAAAACCAAGATTAATGCCACATAAACTAGGCATGGCAAAAGATACAATTTGTAAATTTGGTACATGTTACATTTAAATCCTGATATCATCTATATTTAAGCATAATTTTTAGAATAGAAAGAATGTTGATGTCATTTTTTGGGGAAATTTACGGTACTCATACTGCTTAGAGTTGTTTCGAGAGTTCTAAAGGTATACGATATAAAAAGGAGTTTTCGAATATATGTGTCAAGATTCAAATAGAAGCAGAAAATAATTGTATTTAAGAATACATATCACAACTTTTAGGATCAAGTCTGGTAACTTCGGACAGCGGGTAAATTCGGACCTACCATTGCAAACAGTGAAAATCGCAGATGAAACAGCCCATTATGAGCCGTCTGATCAGGATTTTCACTGTTTGCCCTGTTAATTTTGTTTTAATTCCAAACAACTGACATATAAAGGAAACAATGTCACTGTCCGAATTTACCTGACTTGACCCTAATGTAGTCTACATTACTAAAATTTCATGTTTCCCTTTTGAAGTTTTAATATCTTATTTACAGAATTAAGTAGCACAACGTGTCATCAATTAATTTTATACATACACATGCATGCATAATTTCTTTTTTCTGTTTGATTGGCTGAAAAATCTTTTCATACACTTGTAAAATTGTTATAGAGATAAATAATTGTAAACAAGTTGTTATTTACTTTATATTTGGTCAAATTTTACGTTCATGGCAGAAAGATATAGACATTTTAAACAGTCACCAGCTTTTGGTTTTGATTCCAAAAAGATGTTTTATGCTACATGTATATAGAGTTCCAGTTTGAACAGATATTGTAAAACCTCATACGTATTTATAAATCTGCTTTACAGTATTTCCTGTAATTTACGTTAAGAGAGACTAGTCACGCAAGGGGGCGTATGTTGACACATGTATGACAGCTTGGCTTGATTGTCCCTGAGAAATGAAATAAAAAAAATCATCAACCCTTTCTAATGGGCACCCACAACATACGATTTAACAGAGAACTGAGAGAACATATCCCAGCCTTATCCTCAGATGCACCCCTCACCGTTAACACAGTCTTATGTCATGGACCTGATATAAAGCTATTTATTTTAGCTGGTCGGGGTCGGAGCTTTTCCTGTCTGTCGCGTGGCCTTTCGGGATTGAATCTGTGGTTTTCTTTTGCCCCTGTATTCCAGTGGTGTTTTTGGACACTCCAGGGATATCCAGGTGTCGCAACATGATGTTTCTGTCGAGTCCCCATCTTTGATTCATCATACTTTTTATCCCTCTCCCCCCCCCCTCCCCCCCCCGCCCCCCCCCCCCCCTGGATGATTCATAGATGGGTTAGAAAAATTAGAAAAACTCCAACGTAATGACGTTGAATCAACTTTGATTCGTCGTTGAGTCGGCACTTTGTGTCCATTGAGTGACCTATCAAACTCTTACATATTAAGAAGGAAAAGCAATAACCACCATTATTAGGGCACTCACAGGCCAAAAACTGAACGACAAGTTTAAGGTAATTAGGATGTATTTTTCCCTTTTTGTTACATGTTTATTCCTTCTTTCTTCATGCTCTCTGTTTCTTAATTGCTTTGAGGAGTATCTCATCACTGGGCATCGTCCGAGGATTGTTCCAAACTATTTGTATGCGACTGAAGCGCCTGATCCATGGTGGCCATCCAAGGAGTTCCTGGCATATTTGCTGAGCTTACTGTCAATATGAAGACAAATTTCTTTGAGTCCAATTTCTTGGCTGGCTATCATGGAGTTGCGCTTGCGCTTCAGTATCAGAAACATAAAACCGTCAACTTTAGGCAGTGTACTATATTATTATTGCCACTGTTGCTAGCAGGAGTCCTAGGCTCGCTGAATGATTGTACTATCTGGAGTAGGGTCAGTCTAAAACGCTGAATTTCTTGCTGAATTCAGCAATTTGCTGATCAGCAAAACGAGTCTAAAACGCTGAACTGCTGATATGCTGATAAAGTATTTCATATGTAAGCAAACGCTTTTGGAATATTTTTTAATATAAAACGCATACTCTGGTAAGACTCAAACATGAATTCTCTTCTACCTTTATATCCAGCCAGCAATGTTTTGCAACTTTAAAGACGCCTTATATTCTCGCGTGCGTTTGTTTATTATTTACATAAAATTTTTATCGTTTATAGCACTAATCGATGTCGCGTGGCACTGATTAATCGATGCCGCGCGTTCACATCTAGCCGTTGGATGCATATCTTTGAGATAGACAAACGGACGATCAGATAATAGTTAAACCATATTGTTTTTCATAAATTTACATTTGAACATATACACACTGACATAAAATAAAAAATAAAGACATAATACTTATTAAATTGCTTTGCTTTGTACTTTAGGGCGAGAAGCACTTTGTGTTTATGTCCAATAAAGTATTTTTGACTTTGACTTGACTTGATTAAATTTTTCTCCCAGACAATTAATAAGGCATATAATTTATGATACAGAATATTTGATATGTGAAGTATCTGAGCTGTTCTAATAAAGTTTCAAATACACGTCCTACTTAAAAAAAACACATAATAGGCAAATGTCTTCAAATAGCATCAGTGTCGTTACCTTCAATGCTGATACGATACGTTACGATACGAAATGATAGATAAGTTGGTTGGTTGGTTGGTTGATTTGGTTTAACGACCATTTGGGACAGTATTTCAGTCTATATCGGGCCGTCTCCCAAAGGGAGGGAGAAAGAAGAGAGAAATGATAGACGAGAGAGAGAGATGATAGATAGATAGATATTAAAGGAGCCTTATATTTCTCGAGTGCGTTTGCTTGTTATTCACACGTAGATAAATCGTTTATATCACTAATCGATGTTGCGTGTCACTGATTAATCGATGCCGCGCGTTCACACCTGGGCGTTAAGGTAGATGAACTTGATCAGATACAAGATGATAAACAGATGACTGGATACCGGTTTAAACTTATTTTATTTCATAATTTAAGTTTTCAACATATACGTACCGACATGATCGCTTATGATAGAAAACATAGTATTCTTCTATAAAATCATTCTAACTGCTGCAAATATCGCTTATAGCAGTAAAAATTATAATCTTTCCATAACATCAGCTTAATTGCTGAAACTCATTTACAATATTTCTATAACCAGCATTGCGGTTGAAAACATCTTTTATGATAGTTAAGTCATAGCAAAATTACATTATTTTCTATAATATCAGCATTGCGGACTAATATTTCTCGTTTGATAGCAACACAATAGCTAAATTACATTATTTTCTGTAGTATCAGCATAGCGGCTGAAGCACGTGACCCATGGTATTCATACTTCCATGGACGCTAAAACAATGAAATTTATTTCTTAAATGAATACAATTTTAGATAATGCGTCACACCTGGGTTACCGAGGATGTGATGAATGAAGTTGAACGTGGGTTACCGAGGATGGTAGATACCTATGTCTCGCTTTTGAGATAAGAAAAGGGATAACTGACATATTATTTACTACTGTATATCAGCAAAAGTAAGGATATGGCATATATCTGTATCCTGGGCACACTTGACCTTACCATCTATATCAATGATCGATTGCACCTAACATAATGGATAACACGTGTCGATAAACCGATGTATCAGGTAATTAAAGAACACCTGTTTTGAAAACGATATACAGTAGCACACCTCAGGAGTATACAGTTTGTTTATCGATTCAACTGTTCACATATTCATCTGGATCCACAGATTGTCTATCCGAAAGTGTGATATTATGTGCGGCTGTTCTAAATTATTTCGGAAGATCTAACCTCTAATTAGGATTCTCATAATCTATCCAGTCTGATCACAGTCTAAGATGCACAGATTCCGCTTGATAAATGGACTAAAAACTCAGATTAGACAGCTCTTCTTTTAAGGTAATCCATGTAATTTCAGCAAAAAGTGATATAGCATGCGACTACAGTGACTACTGGAGTCTCTAAGCAGTTTGAGGAAGTTTTCATTGCCATTTGCAGTCCAGTGACAGTCTAAATCAAGATGTAAAAAAATAATAAATGACTATGATCAAAACTAAAAATAATTCATGGAGAAATTGCAACACGTCATTCCCAGCAAATAACAAAAAAAGTGGAGCTAACATAAATCTTGTCCAACCCCAGAGTAGCAAAGCCCGAAATAATAACGTAAAATTTTATTCGTTTAGAAAACAGTTTAGCATTGTTGGTTGGTTGATTTGATGCTTAACGTCCACAGTAAACAACTAAGGTCATGTCGGGACGGTCAGTTAACCTAACCACACTATTCCTGGGCAGGCTTAGACCTCCTAAGCGGTTAACCAGTACTAAGTGCACATACTTTCGCCAGTAACTGACAACTGCCCTTCTTGAATCAGCGGAAGGAGAAACGAAAGTATGTGGCCAGACCGGGATTCGAACCCAGGACCTCTGACTTACGAGTCAGTTTAGCATTGTTCACTATCATTAAATTGGATATATTCTAATTTACAATTTAGTCAAAACTAAAGCTAGAGACAGAAGAAAGTAACTTGTAAATCATTTGAAGAATAACGAACGATTCAATAGTATCAGCCTTTCAAGTCAAACCACTGGATGGATTTATATGAATTAAGAACGGCTTTTACTTTTTAGTTGTGCAAGCTGATCCGATTCTTTCTTGCTCACAAATGTTCTAATGTACAGTCATACGCAGCTGTAAATGTGTTTGTGAATGACTGATTATGATCGGATTATCGATCATACAATATACATGTATATGATATCGATTACATTAGAGCGAGCAAACAATCGAAGGTGTGATATTTAATGGCACACTTACAGCGCATTTGATATGCCTCCTTTAATTTTTCATGATATATCGTGTACAATTTAATACAATGTAAAATCAGAATATCTGCTGTAAATGTCGCTTATGGCAGTATAAATCATGATATTTATTTAAGATCAGCATAAATCAGCTGAAACTATCGCTAATAGAAAATTATTTTACCAGTATTTTTTGCTATAAAATCGGCATAGCGACTGAAAATATCTCTTATGATAGAAAAATCATAATAAAATGATATAATTTATCTATAGTCAGCATAATGGCTGAAAAGATCGATTCTGATAGCAAAATCATAACATTTTTCTGTAAATTCAGCAAATCAGCAGTTCAGCGTTTTAGACACATTTGGCTGATCAGCAAGTAGCTGAATTCAGCAAGAAATTCAGCGTTTTAGTCTGTCCCTCTGGAGTATAAGTGTAAGTATCTCTCTGCAGAGCAGCAATATGCATGTGAAGTCAATCAGATTCCCGTACACCAGACAGCAACCTAATATGCGTACTCAGCAAAATAGATGGTTTACGACAAAGGCACTGACCTACTTTATAGCTACTGCTTTTTGGTCACTGTTACTCATTCTACTAGCTGGTGATGTTGAACGTAACCCTGGTCCTAGTAGTTCCGATACCTCTTCACTTAACAGCTCTTCGTGTAGCTCTCATGATTTGTCTCCCTTTGAAGAGAATTTTTCTATTGTACATTATAATGTACAGAGCTTAGTGGCAAAGATTGATCAACTGCAGGTAGAGCTGTCTCATTTTGATATCATTGCATTTAGCGAGACTTGGCTGTCTCCCGCTGTCTCCGATGAGGACATTAGTTTTGTGAATTTCCAAAAACCCTACCGAAAAGACAGACCAGACAGTTATGGAGGTGTTATTGTTTACGTCAAAGATACACTTCCCTGTAAGAGAAGACAAGATCTCGAAATAGACGATCTTGAAAGTATCTGGCTTGAGCTGGAACTTAAAAACAAGATTATACTATTTAGTGTATTTTATAGACCTCCAAATTCCAAACAGGTCACTTTGGACAACATTGAAAGGTCAGTTGACCTTGCCTTTGATACTAATATACCGTCAATTATAATTACCGGAGATTTTAATATGAATTATCTTGAAATCTCGAATCGAAACAAACTTAAAGGAATATTTAGTCAGTACAACCTTTCACAACTGATAGACGAGCCCACAAACTATACCGAAACAACCTCATCTCTAATTGACCTGATACTAACGACAAGTGCATCCTCAGTTCTGCTTAGCGGCGTTGGAGAAGCATTTTTAGATCAAAATATCCGTTACCATTGTCCCATATATGCGGTATTCAACTTTGATAAGTACAAATTTAAATGTTTTCAGAGAAAAATATGGAAATATAATAGCGGTGACTATGAAACTTTAAAACAAAACGTCCAAAATTTTAACTGGCTGTCCCTGAAAAACGACAATATAAACACATACGCAGAAAATGTCACCAATAAAATTCATGATTTATGTGAAAAAAAATATTCCTTCTAAAACAATAACTGTCAGACCCTCAGACCCCCCTTGGTTTAATAGTTTTGTACGAACTCAGATCCGAAAGCGTAAGCGAGCCCATAAAAAAGCAAAAAAAACGAACACACCCGAAAGTTGGAGTAAATTCAGAAAACAAAGAAATAAGAGTGTAAATGCGGTTAAAATGGCGAAAAAAGAATTCAAAGACAAACTTGCAAATAAAATTAACTCCGGAAACATTTCAAGTAGAGATTGGTGGAAAACATTTAAGTCACTCATTGGCAAAGATACAAACATAGCTTTACCACCTTTAATAAAAAATAACAAATCAATTAATGACCCCACTGAAAAAGCTAATGAATTAAACCTCTTTTTTTACTCACAGACCTTACTGAATGACACAAATAACCAGATTCCAAATTTAACATATCCTGAACAAACTTTAAATAGCATAATTGTCGAAGAAGATGAAGTAAGGTCAGTTTTGAAATCACTTGCTACTGGGAAAGCTTCTGGTCCCGATTTACTAAATAATAAAGTACTCAAAGAATTAGCTGATGTTATAGCTGCTCCATTAACCGATCTCTTTAATAGCTCTCTTCTTGCCGCAACCGTACCTGAAATTTGGAAACAAGCGAATGTTACTCCTATACATAAAAAGGATAGTAAATCAGATGTAGAAAATTACAGACCCATATCTTTGCTCAGTTCTGTGGGAAAAACATTTGAAAGAGTTTTACATAAACATATGCATAACTATTTACTTGAGAATCAAGTAATTACCCCCTTCCAGTCCGGCTTCACAAAGGGAGACTCGGCAATCAACCAATTAGTAGATATGTGTAATACCTTTGGCCGGGCCCTGGACGAAGGCAAGGAAGTGCGTGTAGTTTTCTGTGATATAAGCAAAGCCTTCGACAGGGTCTGGCATAGGGGTCTTATTGCTAAACTGCGCCACTACGGCATCAGTGGCCCACTGCTAAAATGGTTTGAGAGCTATTTGTCACAAAGATTCCAGAGGGTGGTTATCCCAGGAGGTACTTCTGAATGGGTAGAAATCAAAGCCGGAGTTCCCCAGGGTTCTATTCTTGGTCCTTTACTATTTATTTTGTACATCAATGACATAGTAAACGATTTACAATGTGGAATTCGCTTATTCGCCGACGATACAAGTCTGTACATTATTGTGGACACTCCAAACAATGCGGCTCGCTTAATGAACGCTGATCTTGAAAAAATCACAAATTGGTCAAACAAATGGCTGGTCACTTTTAACCCGACCAAAACGGAGTCACTCTTACTTACAAGGAAAATAAACAAAAATGACCACCCAAACTTGTACCTCAATGAAGTATCCATAAATGAAGTAAACACACACAAACATCTTGGTGTATATCTATCCCAAAAACTAGATTGGCAAAAACATATTGAATATATAACAGACAAAGCCGCCACACGTTTAAATCTCCTTAGAAGTTTAAAATTTACTCTTGACAGAAACTTGCTTCAGAAAATTTATTTTACTTTTATACGTTCCATACTCGAATACGCTGACGTAGTATGGGATAATTGTACCAAACAGCAAAGTGATGAGTTAGAAAAAATACAATTAGAGGCCGCCAGAATTGTCACAGGAACAACCAAACTAATCTCAATAAATAAATTATACAAAGAAGTAGGGTGGTTGAAACTGTCTGAAAGGCGAAACCTTCACAAACTCTATCTATTCTTTAAAATGCAAAATGGACAAACCCCACTTTACTTAACCAATATCCTCCCGCCTCGTACAGGTGATGTATCCTCTTATGCTCTGCGCAATGTTGATAATTACCAACAAATCACTACACGTACACAAACCTATGCTAATTCCTTTCTTCCATCAACAATTTCAGCATGGAACTCTCTGCCATCTTCAGCTAAGACCGCCGATTCATTTAGCTCATTTAAGCGTTTAATTGAACTTGAAACTCCAAAAATACCTGCTTATTACAATACAGGAAGCAGACAACTCCAGATTCTCCACACTCGACTAAGAACAGAATGTAGTTCTCTGAATGAGCATTTATTTTCGAGAAACCTGGTGCCCTCCCCACACTGTACGTGTGGTATGATTGAAACCAACAGTCACTATCTTCTTAGGGCGCGTTTACACGAGCAAAGTTTCTATGTCACAGAAACTTTAACATAGAAAGTATGACAAACATTTTGCGTTTACACGGAGCAAATTATTTGTTAAAGAAAATGTGTCATAGAATCTTTGTCACATAAACTTTGGCAATGAAATATTTGCTGCAGTGTTTACACGACCAAATATTATTCGTCAAAGTTACCTGCAGCAATGAAACAAAATCTTTGTCACATTTTCCACGCTTACAGCAAAGTTCATTGTTATATAATCTTTAGCAAAGTTCTCCGTTTACACGGACAAATTTAATTTATTGAAGTAACTTTAACATATATATTTGTCAAAGAAACATTGTCATATTTTGGCATTTACACGAGCAAATTTTTCTGTGACAAACCTACTTTGTCATAGAAACTTTGCTCGTGTAAACGCGCCCTTACTTGTCCAAATTACCACTTAGTGCGTACGGACATGATAACGATAGTCCGACAGATTGTACCCGCAAACACACCCATTAGGTCCGACATCCTTCTATTTGGCATAAATGGAGTATGTAATGATCGGAATGCTGAAATCTTTAAAGCAGTACATAAATATATAGAAAAAACTAGGAGATTTACAGCCTAGACGTTTCAACATATTATAAACCGTATATCGCTGAGTAATACAAATGCAAATTCATGAACATTGCCTACCTCAAGGAGTTTGTTTATCTATCCCACATGATAATGACCTAACCTGAATTCGTATGAACGTTCGGACTTTGTCCATGATGAGATCCTTCTGCTCTCTCTTTCTCTCTCTCTCTCTCTCTCTCTCTCTCTCTCTCTCTTTCAGTTTAATTAGATCCATACTTTAATTACACGTACTGTTAGTCAAGCTTATTTCTTGAATTGCCATTCACCATTGCTATTTATTGTACAGGAGATGATTGTATAAGTGGTTATCGCTTGTTATCAGATCCTGTTTTCCAGTTATTTATTGTATGTGCTATGTGTGTAAATGAGTTGAAATCAATATTGTTTAAACCAAAATTCCATGCGGACCAAATAGCTAACTAAATGTTTCGAGCCATTGCAGAAGCCGAGAGCGAGGGTTTGGGTCCAATAAAACTAGTTAACTCTTTAAGCGCCAAAAAAGCAGACGACACAATTACGTCTGCAAAATTAAAAAAAAAATGCCTTGTCCAAGATATTTCAGATTGAGAATTCAAATACTAGAGGACAAACAGTGTAGAACTAGATGAGGCGGCTCACAAGGAGCCGCCTCATCTAGTTCTACACTGTTTGCAAGTTCTGGTATTTTCGTCACTGGCGTTTAATAAAGTGTTAAATACCCGGTAATTTATGACTGACCGTTCCAAGGCGGTACTTCTGTTGTTGTTCCTCACTGTTGTTCTTGTCCATGTCGGTGATTTCGTTCACCTGATGGGTGAGTGGTGTTTACAGTTCGGATAGCTGAATAGCCAACAGTCTGGGAAAAGGCTGTTCATTCGGTTTGCAATCATCCCCAGTTAACTATATATATACATGTATACAAGGGCTGTTCAGAAACGAAAAAAGGTGTTGCGAAACGAAAAACAGTCATAGTTACCAAACGAGCTGTTACGAAAAAGAGTCATAGTTACCAAACGACCTGGTTATCAGGTCGTTTGGTAACTATGACTCTTTTTCGTTTCGTAACAGCTCTTTTTCGTTTCGTAACATCCTTGCAAACATAGTTAACCAGATGTGACTGTAACTGGGCGCGGAATTTCTGGTCTATTAGACTGAAGAAGTTGAGCGGACACGTAAGGCCCATTAGTAAATATAAGAACTTGGATGGTTTTTCCATGAATGGCATTTCAAGTTCTTCTTACAGTGTCATCTTAGTACAGACCAAATCTGCGTCTTACATGTATATCTTTCTATCATTTTCTGTCACTCTTCATTATCTTATGGCTCTGTCGTACCCTGTAGAAAGTGTACATTTATACTTAGACTGATTTCAGTCGAAGATGTTAGAGATTCTCTTAACCCTATATTCATATTTTTACAAATTTTACTTCTCTCTAAAATCTTTAGTATGTGTTATACTCCTGGCTACAGCATCTTCGAAGATGTTGAGTCAGGTACAAAAGTATCAGAGAGGGGCAAGTAAAGAAAATAAATAAAATCTGACATCTTCGGCTGACAAAATTTATACTGTGTTGTTCACATGTTTAGCTTGAAAACAGGCAACTATTCCAACAATGGTTTGTGAAAGATGATGGCTCAGCAAATGCAAACCAAGGCAGATTGTTCAGGACTTGCAATATTGGCCATTGTGGAAGCATTCTATATGCTGACTGTCAAACCAACCACAGTTAAATTAGCTTTATTTATTTATGAATACGATTGTTGTTTGTGGTGGCAAATGCTTACGGTCGTACTAAGTACCGCAAGGTACCACAAGGTAGCACAAGGTACCGCAAGGTAGGCACAAGGTACCGCAAGGTAGCACAATGTACAGCAAGGTAGTACACGGTAGACACAAGATGGTACAGGGAATAATGCATAATAGTCTACCAGTTCGCTACTTTATTTATTTATTTTTTTTATTTTTTCATTTTAGCGTTTTCATTTGTTCTCTCGACTTTGGTATGCTTGCCTTGCCTTGGGTTTGGATAGGCTTGTGTACCTATCAATGAATATTTGCCATCCGTGGAAGCAACAATATCAGGCTGTAATAGAAGATATATAAGACTTTGCATACCTTTGCTGACTTCTTTTAAGTTCAAACTTTCGATCAGAAGAGTAACAGTCATGACAGTAGAACTAAGACTTTTGCATGTCATTGAAATGCAGTCATTGCGGATCCAAGATGACATGAAGAGCAGCATATGCAAAACAATTGGTTTTACATTTTATGCACGGAAAATCTAGTGTTTTCTCAGCAGCTTAATTCCCGATGTATATTCCGTTTCCCCATGATGGCTTTACGTGTTAGCTCTGACCAGTATAGTGGAGCGGCTTAGAGTGAAAATTTAAGGAAATACTTCATTTGATGATACAAGCATGAAATTTTCACTAAATGTTCCTTACATGGCCCAGATTCAAAAATGATCGTGGGCCACTTAAAAATCATCCATTTTCAAGATGGCCGCCAAGTTTCAAAAAGCTATCGTTTTAATTTATCACATGCTTATAGTCTGCAGGCATATGTAGTGCCCGTGGGCATGTGTGTTATTTTTTGGCAAAATATACATGTAAAAACTTCATCAGTTGAGTTTTTACAATGGAAAAGCGCATGTTGTCAATTTTTCTAACGACTCTTTGGCCAAAAGCATCGATCATATACGTTACCTATGTGTATTTAATTTAAAAACATATAATTTCAAGATACAGTACTGTTTTTATTTTTAAATGCAGTTTCTCCATAGAATCAACGTTAAGTATTAGAAAATACATTTTAGTACGTTTTTTTTTCATCATTTATTACTACTTGTAGTAACGTAAATAACTTTAACTATAAGTTAGTCCATTATGATACGACTTATGGAATTTCTTCACTGTCTCTCAGAGGCAGTAGGTGATTTAAGGTACTTGCTCATTATTTAGTGAATTCATTCATTTCACAACGTTCTATCATCCCTGTACCTACTTATTCCACCTTGTGCTACCTGTGCCTACCTTGCGGTACCTGTCGGTATCTTGTGCTACCTTGCGGTACATTGTGCTACCTTGCGGTATTTAGTATGACCCAATGCTTATGTCGCAATACTCGACGCAGTTATTGTTACAGAATAGATTTACAATGTGATGCAAGAGTCGATCTTAGCGAAATGTGGACCGGTCAAGAATCCCTTAAATTCAGCAACTATCTACACAGTTTCCTTTTATCCGGTAAAGAGACTCATTTTATTTCAGCAGGATAATTTGGTACAGGCTTGGCTTGTAATCAGAGCCGTGAACAATATCTACTTGTCATTTGAAGAGCTGTTTCTTCGTAAACTGAAATTAAACAAAACTTAGGGCTTAAATTTCAAACTCCTTTGTATGCATCAGCGTTGCATTTATCATTCGTATTGTGCAATCTGCAAACCCAATACTTTAATATAAATCAGAGCCGCTACTGGTACTAAGTACCTTATGTCATTTGCAAAGTACCCCGCGAACAGTTTAGAAAAATACTGCACACCTTCACGGAGAGACCGCTCGTTTTCTACACTGCTTTATGACTATAAAGTAATTTTTAGCCTCGTATTTTTGTTGAACAAAGGTTGTAGATGATACTTTAGACATTCGCTCATGTACAGCAAGCACATTTTCCAGGAACCAAGCGCCTTCCGTCTCCTGGAAAAAGTGACCAGACATTTGCAACCAGAAAAAAAGTCTGATCAGTCTGCGCATCCATATGACCTATGTAATGTTTAGGCTGGTCGCGCAGAAAGAATGTGCGTATTTAGTCTGAAATGAATGAGCGGATGTGCTAGCTGATCTGACATTTCTCTAGCTGCACATATCCGAGAGCTTCTTTTTATGACCTCCAACCAAAAGAAAAAAGCGAATATGCGCGTAGACACGATTGAACGTGCTTAGGGCTTTAAGCCATCAGCAAAGACCCAGACCAGCCTGATCCACGTATTCTAATCAGACTATTTGCTGTTTGCACCATCCCAGCGGGCATATGACGTTGAAATAACGTTGTACTGACGTCGATGCGACGTCATTACGCTAGACTCTACAGTACATATAAACTGGTTTGCGTTAATGCACTTGCGTCTTGTCTCACACTTTTTAACACCCAGACTACAATACGGGCTGCCCTAAACGTTATCATTTAACAGTCAAAGATACTTTTTAAAAAAATCTAAAAAAGTGGCTAAGTTCAGTGACAATTCTTGGACCGATGTTGGACTAAAATGGATACATTACCAAAGCTTGAGGAGACACCTCTCTGGTTAATAATCTATGATGCAGGAGGTAATAATTCATTTCTTCGATGCTTATGTTACTTTATACGCACTGTTCTTTAGTGGTCTTGCTAGGGAATCGTTAAGGGTTTTGACAGATTTCTGGTTAACACTAATGAGCCGCGACACCACAAGTTCATCAAGAGGGCATGTTCGACCAGCGAAGACTCAGATCAGCCTGGGCATCCGCCGAGTCTGATCAGAGTCTTTGCTGTCCACATGTAACTAGCTAAGACCCGTAGCTACCCTTTAAGCGCACAGCTTTGACTCTGAACAGACTAGTTGGATGCCCAGGCTGATCTGAGTATTCGCTGGATGCACATGCCACTTTGTTCGTTTTGTCTTGTAGCGGCTCAATAAAACGGTGTCGTAGAGCGCATTTGAGCTCAGCTTGTCCATGCCAACCCATTTGCTTAAGAAGTTACCTCATTATGCTGACAGGTTGCTCAGTAGGTTAGGGCTGGCCTGCTTTGGTAGCGGTCGTTCGAATTCCGCTGAAAGCGAAATTCTTTCACACAGCTGATATGACTAAGATACAGTTGACAAGGACGTAAACTGGTAAGTGATCCACCAAGCCATCATCATGTTGCAACGAATGATAATCTTTCTTGTCTTTACTTTGTTTTTTTCCATTTTTTTACTTAACATTTATCATATTAACAAAAGGTAGGGAGGACTTCCTGAAATCGATATATGAGGTTTTCAAAAGGGACCTTATATAGCGTATACGAGCGCTGCACATGTAACAGCGCTTGGTGTAATCCGGACTCTTCGAACATTACCCACATACACAGAAAGTTTTTCAGGGACCCATATATATTCTTGATGCAGGCAGCGAAGATTCTGATCAGACTGTGTAAATGCTAAAGATGATCTGAGTCTTCTCTGCACATGTAAAATGTCATTTGAAAACCTTTCTCATGGCACAGCTCATAACCAAAGTATCATGTGCTAGGGGAGAGTCGGGTAACTTCGGACAGCGGGTAAATTCGGACAGTGACATTGTTTCCTTTATGTCAAATGTCAGTTGTTTGGAACTAAAACAAAAAATAACTGGCCAAACAGGGAAAATCCTGATGAGACGGCTCATTGTGTCATCTGGATTTTCACTGTTTGCATTGGTATGTCCGAATTTAACCCCCATGTCCGAAGTTACCCGACCGTCTCTACGCTAGTTTCGTTTTACAAAATTGATACCCTAAGGTTCACGAACAAGCAGGAACTTTCGTAGACGCAATGACGATGACACGTTTGGCCCAGTGTGAAACATTAAGTCTTTAAAGTTTTGAGTTAGACAGAATAGTCTAATTTTAGGAGTAAAGGGGGGTCTGGGGGCTGAGAAAGTTTTTAAAAATAAAGACTGATGGATGAATTCTGACCCCCCGCCCCCCCCCCCCTCCCAATATGCCAAATAAAATATATGACCCCCCCTGCTCCACGGCTTATTAATTTCCGACCCCCCGGTACATCTCCAAAAAGATTCTGACCCCCCCCCCCCCTAAATGTAACCCCCCCCCCACACACACACACACACACACCTGATAATAAATGTCTCGTCCCTAACAGGCGGAATGTATTCTTTGGCAAAAAGCGATTTGGACCGAAATATTCATCACGACACGGTATATAGGCCAAATGTCCAATGAAACTGAAAGTAGAAAGAGAAAGTGAAAGCAGGCTATACTTACATCGAAATTCCTGGTGTATTTGCATGTATATTGGCCAATGAAATATTTAAAGTGTGGGCCAATACTAAGGTTATACGGCTAAAACCGGAAAAACAGCAAGATCTTTCTAATGGGCACCCACAACATACGATTGTACACTGAGAGAAAATATCCCAGCCTTATCCTCAGATGCACCCCTTACCGTAAACACAGTCTGAGGTCATGGATCCGACATAAAGCTATCAATTTTAGCTGGTTGGGGTTGGTGCTTTTCTTGCCTGGTGCGTGGCCATTCGAGGTTCAACCTGAGGTTTTCTTTTGCCACTGTATTTCGGTGCTGTTTTTGACACTCCAGGGATATCCAGGTATCGCAATATGTTGTTTCTGTCGTCGAATCCTCATCTTTGATGCATCATAGATTTTGTCCGCGCTTTTTCCCCCCTCGAGATGACTCATTGATGATTTAGGAAACCTTCATGCGGACCGAACAGCTAACTAAATGTTTCGAGCTGCATTGCAGAAGCTGAGAGCGAATGTTTGAATCCAGTAATACTGCATGTAGTGTAAGCTCCCAGTAATTTATTTCTGACCATTCCAAGGCGGTTCTTCTGTTGTGGTTCCATACTGTTACTTGTTCTTGTTGTCCATGTCAGTGCTTTGTTTCAGCTCAGTCATATGAGCCGCGACACGAGAAAACCAACGATGTGGTTGTGCGGACAGCGCAGACTAAGATCAGTCTGGGCATCCATCCAGTCTGATCAGAATCTTTATTAAGCGCTTAAATGGTAGCTAAGGGTCTAAGCTACCTCCATGCGGACAGTGAAGACTCTGATCAGATTGGGCGGATGCCCATGCTGATCCGAGTCTGCGCTGGGCGCACAACCACATTATGGTTTTGTCGTGTCGCGGCTCATATGTTATTGTTGTTTTCAATTGTGGTAGCTGAATAGCCACCAGTCTGGGAAAGTGTTCATTCGTTCTACTCTCACCCTTGGTTAACTATGTACATACAAGGGCTGTTACGAAAAGAAAGGAGCTGTTACGAAACGAAAAAGAGTCATAGTTACCAAACGAGCTGTTATGAAACGAAAAAGAGTCATAGTTACCAAACGACCTGGTCATCAGGTCGTTTGGTAACTATGACTCTTTTTCGTTACGTAACATCTCTTTTTCGTTTCGTAACATCCTTGAAAACATAGTTAACCAGGTGTGACCGTGACCGGCTGCAGAGTCCCAGGTCTGTTAGACTGAAGCAGTTGAAGGGACATGTACGGTAAATATAGTAAATATAAGAACTTGGATGGTTTTTCACCATGAATGGCATTTCAAGCTCTTCTTACAGTGTCATCTTAGTACAGACCAAATCTGCGTCTTCCATGTATATCTTTCTACCATTTTCTGGCACTCTTCATTATTTTATGGCTCTGTCGTACCCTGTAGAAAGTGTACATTTATACTTAGACTGATTTCGGTCGAAGATGTTAGACATTTTCTAACCCTATATTCATATTTTTACAAATTTTACTTCTCTCTAAAATCTTTAGTATGTGTTATACTCCTGGCTACAACATCTTCGAAGATGTTGAGTCAGGTACAAAAGTATCAGAGAGGGGCAAGTAAAGAAAATA
Source organism: Ctena decussata (assembly GCA_963989385.1). Taxonomy (NCBI): domain Eukaryota; kingdom Metazoa; phylum Mollusca; class Bivalvia; order Lucinida; family Lucinidae; genus Ctena; species Ctena decussata. Next base: position 33,697,143 of record OZ022508.1, on the reverse strand, counting down.
AATAAAATCTGACATCTTCGGCTGACAAAATTTATACTGTGTTGTTCACATGTTTAGCTTGAAAACAGGGAAATATTCCAACAATGGTATGTGAAAGATGATGGCTCAGCAAATGCAAACCAAGGCAGATTGTTCAGGACTTGCAATATTGGCCATTGTGGAAGCATTCTATATGCTGACTGTCAAACCAACCACAGTTAAATTAGCTTTATTTATTTATGAATACGATTGTTGTTTGTGGTGGCAAATGCTTACGGTCGTACTGAGTACCGCAAGGTACCACAAGGTAGCACAAGGTAGGCACAAGGTACCGCAAGGTAGCACAATGTACAGCAAGGTAGTACACGGTAGACACAAGATGGTACAGGGAATAATGCATAATAGTCTACCAGTTCGCTACTTTATTTTTTATTTTATTTTATTTATTTTTTTATTTTTTTTCATTTTAGCGTTTTCATTTGTTCTCTCGACTTTGGTATGCTTGCCTTGCCTTTGGTTTGGATAGGCTTGTGTACCTTTCACTGAATATTTGCCATCCGTGGAAGCAACAATATCAGGCTGTAATAGAAGATATATAAGAATTTGCATACCTTTGCTGACTTCTTTGAAATTCATACTTTCGATCAGTAGAGTAACAGTCATGACAGTAGATCTAAGACTTTTGCATGTCATTGAAATGCAGTCATTGCGGATCAAAGATGACATGAAGAGCAGCATATGCAATTACAATTGGTTTTACATTTTATGCACGGAAACTCTAGTGTTTTCTCAGCAGCTTAATTCCCGATGTATATTCCGTTTCCCCATGATGGCGTTCCGTGTTAGCTCTGACCAGTAGGTGATTTAAGATACTTGCTCATTATTTAGTGAATTCAGTCATTTAACAACGTTCTATCATCCCTGTACCTACTTATTCCACCTTGTGCTACCTGTGCCTACCTTGCGGTACATTGTGCTACCTTGCGGTATTTAGTATGACCAAGTGCTTATACGCAGTTATTGTTACAGAATAGATTTACAATGTGATGCAAGAGTCGATTTTAGCGAAATGTGGACCGGTCAGAATCCCTAAAATTCAGCAACTATCTATACAGTTTCCTTTTATCCGGTTAAGAGACTCATTTTTATTTCAGCTGGATAATTTGGTACAGGCTTGTAATCAGAGCTGTGAACAATATCTACTTGTCATTTGAAGAGCACTTTCTTCGTAAGTTGAAATTAAACAAAACTTAGGGCTTAAATTTCAAACTCCTTTGTATGCATCAGCGTTGCATTTATCATTCGTATTGTGCAATCTGCAAACCCAATACTTTAATATAAATCAGAGCCGCTACTGGTACTAAGTGCCTTATGTCATTTGCAGCTACCAAGCGAACAGTTTAGAAAAATTATGCACACCTTCGCAGAGAGGCCGCTCGTTGCCTACAGTGCTTGATGACTCTGTTTCTAAGATGTTATTTTAGCCTCGTACTTCTGTGGAATAAGGATTGCAGCGGATACTATAGACATTCGCTTACGTACAGCAAGCACATTTTCCAGGAACCAAGCGCCTTCCGTCTCCTGGAAAAAGTGACAAGACATTTGCAACCAGAAAAAAAGTCTGATCAGTCTGCGCATCCATATGACCTGTTTAATGTTTAGGCTGGTCGCGCGGAAAGAATGTGCGTATTTAGTCTGAAATGAATGAGTGGATGTGCTAGCTGATCTGACATTTCTCTAGCTGCACATATCCGAGAGCTTCTTTTTATGACCAACCAAAAGAAAAAAGCGAAGATGCGCGGAGACACGACTGAACGTGCTTAGGGCTTTAAGCCATCAGCAAAGACCCAGACCAGCCTGATCCACGTATTCTAATCAGAGCATTTGCTGTTTGCACCATCCCAGCGGGCATATGACGTTGAAATAACGTTGTACTGACGTCGATGCGACGTCATTACGCTAGACTCTACATATAAACTGGTTTGCGTTAATGCACTTGCGTTTTGTTTCACACTTTTTTAACACCCACACTACAATACGGGCTACCCTAAACGTTATCATTTAACAGTTAAAGATACTTTTAAAAAAATATAAAAAAAAGTGGCTAAGTTCAGTTACAATTCTTGGACCGATGTTGGACTAAAATGGATACATTACCAAAGCCTGAGGAGACACCTCTCTGGTTAATAATCTATGATGCAGGAGGTAATACTTTATTTCTTCGGTGCTTATGTTACTTTATACGCATTGTTCTTTAGTGATCTTGCTAGGGAATCGTTAAGGGTTTTGACAGATTTCTGGTTTACACTAATGAGCCGCGACACGACAAGTTCATCAAGAGGGCATGTTCGACCAGCGAAGACTCAGATCAGCCTGGGCATCCGCCGAGTCTGATCAGAGTCTTTGCTGTCCACATGTAACTAGCTAAGACCCGTAGCTACCCTTTAAGCGCACAGCTAAGACTCTGAACAGACTAGTTGGATGCCCAGGCTGATCTGAGTATTCGCTGGATGCACATGCCACTTTGTTCGTTTTGTCTTGTAGCGGCTCAATAAAACGGTGTCGTAAAGCGCATTTGAGCCCAGCTTGTCCATGCCACCCCATTTGCTTAAGAAGTTACCTCATTATGCTGACAGGTAGCTCAGTAGGTTACGGCTGGCCTGCTTTGGTAGCGGTCGTTCGAATTCCCCTGAAAGCGAAATTCTTTCACACAGCCTTATATCATTATCCTTCCATTGTCCTGATATGACTAAAATATAGTTGATAAGGACGTAAACTGGTAAGTGATCCACCAAGCCATCATCATGTTGCAACGAATGATAATCTTTCTCGTCTTTATTTTTTCATATAATTTTCTTTACATTTAGGTAGGGAGGACTTCCTGAAACCGATATATGAGGTTTTCAAAAGGGACCTTATAGCGTATGCGAGCGCTGCACATGTAATGGCGCTTAGTGTAATCCGAACGCTTCGAACACTACCCACATACACAGAAAGTTTTTCAGGGACCCATATATATTCTTGATGCAGACAGGGAAGACTCTGATCAGACTGCGCAAATGCGAAGGCTGATCTGAGTCTTCTCTGCACATGTCCCATGTCATTTGAAAACTTTCTCATGGCACAGCTCATAACAAAAGTATCATGTTCTAGGGGAGAGTCAGGTCACTTCGGACAGGGGTAAATTCGGACAGTGACATTGTTTCCTTTATATGTCAGTTGTTTGGAACTAAAACAAAAAATAACTGGCCAAACAGTGAAAATCCTGATGAGACGGCTCAGGCGTCTCATAAGGATTTTCACTGTTTGCAATGGTATGTCAGACTTTAACCCCCATGTCCGAAGTTACCCGACCGACTCTACGTTAGTTTCGTTTTACAAAATTGATACCTGAGGTTCACGAACAAGCAGAAACTTACGTAGACGCAATTACGATGACACATTTGGCCCTGTGTGAAATAACAGGAAATGCCTATCGGACCAAATGGGCCATCGTAGCCTAAATACATCAGTCCTTCAAGTTTCTGAACCTGGAATTCACCCAAATTAAATTCAGGTAGCTTGAAATTTACAAGTGTGAATAATAAGTGACTTTTTCATTATTATTATTATTATTATCATCATTATTATTATTATCATTATTATTATTGACAAATCACTCCACAAATATGGTTCCCCGTCGAGCATATCCAAACAGAAGCGGGATAATGAATGTGGTTCCATGCATGTTTGCTTACATTGTACTTTTACCATTTTAGTCAAGTTTATGAAATTGAAGTTCGGACATTTTAGTTGCTAGATAAAATGATCGAAATCGTTTTTTAAAATCTTTTTATATGAAAATCAATGATGCCTTTTTTTTGTAAATGAGGTCATTCGCAGTAATGATTCTGTTGTGTTACCTAGCGCTAAAATATGTCATGAATTTAACTCACCGATAGAGCAATGGGATCTTTAAATAGGTGTACGACTATTTTACAACGAAAACTCATTAAATGCCCCATTGCTCTTTCAGTTGCTATTACCTGTAATCGCTGCAACTTTTCTCATTATAAATGACCGTGATTGGCTAACTATTCTTGATTTTATCAGAAAAGAAAAAGTTTTGAAAATCTGTTTCATACTTTAAGATGATAATCAACCTGACCTACTTTTGATCTCATAAACTTTGCATAATGGTAAAATTACAATGTACAGGCTAAGGTTTTCATTTCACTGCCTCGCTTTATTTATATTTCATTGAAGAAGGGACTCATTTACAGTTGGCTGATATAAATGTGCAATGTTTTTCATACACCTTGTTGGCCTTTTTGAGGTTTCATTTAGACCCATATTTTTACTGAAATACTTAACCCATTAATGCCCAGTGGAATCTTCGGTCCTTAGCTAATGGATGCATCCATTTGTCAGTTTAGGGGAGTCTAGCTTTTTACAGTTTTAATATTATTTCGAGGAGAAATTCTAATTTGTCTTATGCAAAAAGTGCAGACCCTGATCAGACGCCGCGTTTTGCGGCGTCTGATCTGGGTCTGCACTGTTTGCCTTTTTCCTGTTTATAGGACGCTGTGCATTAGTGTGTTAAGCTGAACTGATACATGTTCAGGGCTTGGTTTCTTCAAACGAATGCACTGTGAATATTGTCGGTTTAAGTAATTGGTATATCACATTCGATTGTTTCTCAGATCATGCGGATGCATTCCATAGACTTTACACAAAAATTTTCAGTTCAGTTCAATTCTCCTAACGACGTTCCCCAAGTGGCTCAGCGATACGTAACCATAGTTGCACGCACTTGGCGCCATGTGTCCGCCCAACACAAAATCTTATATCTGACACTTTTGCTATCGATTCTTTTAATAGCAAAGTTGCAAAATTATTTGATTATTTTTCCTATCCAAGCTAAAAAGACGCCAGTACTGGTGAACGTAGACTGATGTTTTATATTTCGTGCCAAGCGGAAGTTAGTTGAGATGTGTTGATGAAAGTCATTCAAACTTGACAGCTAATGCAGTCCAAAATGCGTGATGCGTTGCTTTATGTGTTCAGTATATGTCACCCGATACGGTTATGTTACTATTTGCCCCCACAATTAAAAAATACTCAGTCATTACTTTTTTCCCTTTTTTTTGTTTTTGTTTGAATTTCCGTAATAGTATACTATAAACAGTGACATAGCAATTAAGTATCAATATAAGTACTCTATACCTGATTTTGTCTTAAGTTACCGGCAAGATTTGTATAAGATTTATAAAGTTATCACAATGGACACTTTGCTCGGACAATTCTTCAGTTGCTATAATAAAAATGAGGATCAGAAAAGACTCAGAATCCCGTATGCTGAAACTGGCTGTATTGTCTTCAGGCGCTTGAAACACAGTATGTATAATAATATAATACCTTAACCCATTTATGCCGACTGTCCCATTAAAACCCATGTCTAGAGTGTAATTAAAAACCCATTTATGCCTAGAGTCCCATTAAAACCCATTTATGCCTAGAGTCCCATTAAAAACCCATTTATGCCTAGAGTCCCATTAAAAACCCATTTATGCATAGAGTTCCATTAAAAACGCATTTATGACTAGAGTCCCGTTAACCCATTTATGCATAGAGGCCCATTAAAGCCCATTTATGCTTAGAGTCCCATTAAAAACCAATTTGGTTTAAACAATATTTTATTCAAGAAAATAACATGCATGTTACAAGACATGCACGGGTCGAAATTGAGGATCTGAACGAAAGCTATAAGCTTATAAAGTCCATCTCCTCCAAAGCAAACAATATATGTACAATAATCTTTACAACATGGCTAGAATTTTACGAATTAAATAGTGTTCAACCGGTTGTTTGTAGCAGAAAAGAAAAACTAAAGAAACAAAAAATGGATAGATAATTATACATACGTATATGCTGCAGCAAGTAGAAGAGATATATGTGCCGCCCGTAGAGGCGCCTTGGAGCATGCAAGACCAGAGAAAACCCAGAGAAGACCTAGATCAGACTGCACTTCGGCGCAGTCCGGTCGAGGTCTTCCCTACTAAAGTCACAGGTAACAAAGAGTAGCCAGTAAAGCCTAGAATCAACGGTGATGAAGCCTCCCAAGGCTCCTCCTTAGGCGACACCACCCAAACAAATGTACATAAGTTAAAAATGAACTACCAAAGTAACACTAAAGAGTGTAATGTATAGCTGACGAAAAGAGCTTCGACAGGCACACAACGTTGACTCAGCACTGAAGCAGCGGTAACTCAACGTCAAGACGTTGACTCAGCACTGAAGCAGCGCTAATTCGACGTCAAGACGTTGACTCAGCGCCGACTCATTGCCAGTCAACCTCCTGCGCCTGCTGGGCTAGTCTTAAGACATTTTTTTTTTGAAAACACTTTGTAAGCTGCAGCTGTTTACTTTGGTTAGATATATACAAAAATTGCGAAGAGTAGGAAAAGAAAATGATAGTCTAACTATCTTACAGAACTAGCATAAATCAGTATACTGGTCTCGGGCCACCCCGTCCTCCCCGCTGGTTCCCCTGATCATCTGGAATGATGTTGAGACTACATCGTGAGCTGACAGTCTGTATGATTTAGCCAAAAAAGTCATCAGTCACTTTTGAGATGACATACTCATCCAAAGCGTTTTGTTGACAGTATGTAACATAACATAACATAACATAAGTTTATTCGGCGTTAAACATATATACATACATTTATAGCATACATACATTTATAAGTATGTACAATTGTACGTGTTTAAATATGATATTGTTAACCACGTCTGGTTCGTTAGTATCTCCGTTAAGCAGAAGTGCTAGTGAAAGACGATGCGGTAATACGGACAAATATCGTTGTCTCAAAAGATTATAGTTTGTACAAAACAAAAGAAAGTGGGATGAGGTTTCTGGCAGGCCGCATGTACATAAAGGACTACTGACTAGGTTTTTCTTAAACAAATGGTGATTTAGTAAGCTACACTCTAGACGAATGCGGGCGTGAAGAATTTGTCCTTCACGCGATAACTGGATCGTATCGAAATATCTGGGAGGTAGGGTTATAGGAAGCTTTAGTTTTTTTTTTGAAGCTACCAAGAGACAGTGCATTTCTAATATCCTGGCTTAGTGAATTCCAAGCTCTCAAGGTTGCAGGCAAAAAAGAGTTACAAAAGGTAGCTGTACGCGATGCTGGAATGGAGAAATCACTCGAGTTTCTGAGAGGGTATCTGGATGATTGGTGAACTGTAGATGGCAGGAGCTGTTGCAAGTAGCTGGGTGTCAAGCCATTAATCATTTTATAAAGCTGACATAGTTTGTGGTTATTACGACGTGTTTGGAGAGTTTCCCATTTGGAGTCATCATAAAGTTTTTGTATGCTGCAAACTTTTGTACCCCCAGTGGTAATTCTTAGTGCCTCAACTTGAATATTTTCCAGTGCTCGCTTGTTTGCAGCTGAACAATTATCCCATATTATGTCCCCGTATTCTAACAATGGGCGAATGAAAGATGTGTACATTTTTTGTAGAGAAGCCCTATCTAGGAGATACTTATACCGTCTCAGTAAACCGATTCTTTGCCAGGCCTTTGAAGAAATTGTTTCAATATGGCTAGTCCAGGAAAGATCGTCAGAAAGAACTATGCCTAGGTGTTTATGTTGGCTAACCTCATCAATCTGGGTATGGTTCATAATTAACACAGGATGGTCAGCTTTGTGACGTTTCTTACTTATGATTAGGGATTTTGTCTTTAGAGGTTGAAAGTTTACTAGCCACTCCGAAGCCCATTTACTTATGTTTTCGAGATCAATGTTTAGTTCTATGGCCGCTGAGATTGGTTGGTTTATTACTTTATAAAGAATTGTATCATCTGCAAATAATCTAGTGTTGCTGTTAAGGCGATTGACTATATCATTGATGAAAATTAAGAACAAAGTAGGCCCTAGATTGAGCCCTGTGGTACACCCGCATTGATTTTTTGCCATGAAGAAGATACACCCCTTATACATACCCTTTGCTGTCTGTTTGTAAGGTAACTATTAAACCAATCTGTTATGTTTTTAGAAAACCCTATTGCTGTAAGTTTTGCTAGTAATCCCCTATGCCAGACCCTATCAAATGCCTTACTTATGTCTAGAAACACCACCCGAACCTCTTTATTTTCATCCAGTGCTTTTGAGAAATCATTGTATAAGAAAGTTAACTGGTTGACCGTGGAATCGCCCGATTGAAAACCAGACTGAAATTCCGTCATTATGCTATATTGTTTTAGGTACTCAGAGACGTACTTGTGAACACACCGTTCCATTAGTTTGCCCTCGCAGTTTAAGAGAGAAATTGATCTGTAATTATTAGGCAGACAGCGATCGTCTTTCTTATGAACAGCTGTGACGTTTGCTTGTTTCCAGGATAGCCTCCTTTATAAGTTTTGGACTTACAGAATTGGGACCTGGAGCTTTATACGGTTTTAATAAATTAATAGCGTGCTTGACATCATCTTGAGAAATATTTATTGTTTCTAACTGTGGGTAATTTGGAAGGTCAAGATCAGGCAAAGGGGAATTAATATCATTAATAGTGGATTGACTCGCAAAATATTGGTTCAGTGTTTCAGCTTTCTCAATATCTGTCTCGGCAATGTTATTATCAATTTCAAGATATGGAATAGAGTTAGAATGAGGCGAAGTTTTCAGAAATTCAGCAGAGACTTTATACCATAGTTTAGAATTATGCTCGCTATGCCTAAGTTCATTAGCAAGTTTTTCGTTGTAATCTTTTTTAGCCTGTCGAATGATTGTCGTGACCGAGTTACGTTTTAACTTAATTTTTTTCCAGGCATGTTCACTTTTGACCCTTTTTGCGATTCTGAATAGCCGTTTTCTTTGTCTTATTTGGCGTTTAATGAATGAGTTAATCCATTGTGGTTCGTTTGGTCTAATAGTTATTGTTTTATTTGGGATAGACTCCTTGGCTGCTTTAATAATTAAGTCGGTAACCTTAACAGTAATTTCATTTAAGTTATTCGCAGGTGAGATAAATTCCCAGTCAGTCTGTTCTAACAAACGTCTATATTTAGGATAATCCCCCCTTTCGTACAACCAAATATGTCAAGTGAAAGATTTCTGTACCGGTTTCCTAAATTTCAATGTGAGCATTACTGGGCAGTGATACCTTACTAGATCAGGTATAAATGGGGAGATAACATCGCTATATAAGACATTTTAAGGCTTACTAACGAAGATAAGGTCGATTGACGAAGAAGAGTTCTCAGTATAATGTGTTGCTTCGTCAATAAGTTGATGAAGATTATAAGACAGTGCTATGCTGTTTATCTTATTCTTTGATGCGGATTTCATCAAGTCACAGTTAAAATCGCCCAAGATTACAAGGTCGTTTATCGGCGAGTTACACAGGTTTTCAAAGGAAAAGTCGATAAGGTCCCAGTAGTCCTGGCCGGTATTTGGTGGCCTATAAAATCCACATAAAAGAAATGTATGGGATTTAATGGAAACTTCAACACAAAGTGCCTCTATATCGCCTTGTATGATGTCATTGCGACGGACTGTCTGTATACCCGTTCTAATGTATATGGCTCCACCGCCACCAATTCTATCACGCCGGTCTTTCCTGTACGGGGGTTCAAAGTTAGGAATCAAAATATCGTCATCAGAAGTTTGGGGTGAGAGCCACGTTTCCGTAAATATTAGAATATCGTAGTTTTGCATTTCAGCCTCTAGTAAGCCCATTTTTGGCAATATACTTTGTATGTTTAAATGAATAATGTTTAAATTGTGGGCAAATGCGGACGACACGTTGCTGCTGGAGGAAAAAGACTCGGCCAGTGAGTCTGGGCCCGGATTTGGGTGCACGTCACCCGACAGCATTATGATAATAAAGCATAATAACATGTTCATACACAGTATGAGTCCTACACAGCGGTTTGTAAAGGAGACATTCGTAGCATAATTTCGGCCAGGGACAATTTTTTTATTCTTGATTGCTTGTGGGGCCGCTTTCTGTTTCAAGGTCGTGTATGAGCTGTATGTGCTGATAATGTCGTGTTTACTGATTATACAAAGAAATAAGAAAAAAATAATAAGCCTGTGACACGATGCAGTTTTTTTACAACCATAACGACAATACCGTCGTCGCCGCGTGCCGGCTGTAGCAGGACTAAAGGAACGTGCGCTATCCGTTTTCATATGGAAAGGACTTACAATATAGTGTGTTGCTGCCTCCAGCACGAGATGACGCAGGTAAGCATTTTCTTGTCCAAACGCGTAAGCAGGTTCTGTCAGGCGGGGGAAAGGGGTAGACGAAAAACCAATTTATGCATAGAGTCCCACTAAAAACCCATTTATGCCTAGAGTCCCGTTAAAAACCCATTGATGCATAGAGGTCCATTAAAGCCCATTTATGCTTAGAGTCCCATTAAAATCCCATTTATGCATAGAATCCCACTAAAAACCCATTTATGCCTAGAGTCCCGTTAAAAAAAACATTTATGCATAGAGGCCCATTAAAGCCCATTTATGCTTAGAGTCCAATTAAAAACCCATTTAAGCATAGAGTCCCACTAAAAACCCATCAATGCCTATGGTCCCATTAAAAACCAATTTTGCCTAGAGTCCCAATAAAGGGACAGAGGCAAACAGTGAAGACCGAGATCAGACGCCGCGGAACGCGGTGTCTGTTTAGGGTCTGCACTATTTCCATAAAACAAATGGGTATTTTCCTTGAAAAAAAATGACAAAAATAAACAAAACCAGCCACCTTACAACTGATAAGTAGACTCATCCAGTTCGTAACAACAGATGAGGTCACTAGGCATAAATGGCATAATTTTCTTTTAAAATATATGACTATTTCATAGCACTGAAGAAAAATACCGTACTGCGCATCTGTCGCTCTAAATTCGGCATGGCATATTGAACCATTTATTTATTTATTTATATATTTCATCTGAATCCCATTTTGCATAACCCCGAAATCTTGGCAAACTGCATGGATTTCTTTCTTCAATGCACGTTTTTACACAAAGAAAATAAAGTCTAAATCAACTGTTAGGCTATGGTGAGGCACCGCTATATGCCCAGGTTCACCTCCGTAAAACAAAACAATCAGTTTTAACCGATTTATCCTTGACCTTAGTCACATAATTAAAATGTGTGATAAGTTATCAATTAATGGTATCTCTTATTAATGTATTCTATATTGTTTTATCTTTCTTACATATCCATATTGAACTTTAGAAACAAAGAATATATTTGACAATGTTTGTGCAAAGTTGGTTTGACAACACTGTATTTTAAGATGTTTCAAGACTTGGTTTAAAAACCTGTAACTGTGCTTGAAGACGGATTAATATGTTACAAACAGCGTTACAATAGGCACACGCCGTTAACATAACGTAAAACAAGGTCTTTCAACGGCGATGCAACGACAGTACGTTGCATCACCGTTGAAAGACGGTTGATGTTAAGCGGTGTGTGTTTACTATAGGAACTGAGACTTAAAAACTCTTCTCTTTTGATTTAAAATAAATTTGATATGCCGAATAAGGCACAATATAAACTTCAGCGTAAGAGGTGTCACTATGCCGCGATTGATGACGACGGCACTGATGGCGTCACTGATCCTCAGTCGGATTTCTGTAAGTATTTTTGTATGTGAGAGAATATGGGCCTTATAGTATATTCTGTACGACCAACTCGCGGCAACGTTCTTAACCCTTATAGCGCAAAAAACACGATAAAATTTAAGCCCGTAAAATTTCAAGAATTGTATCGTCCGACGCATATCATATTGAAAATTCAAAGACTAGCGGCCAAACAGGGTGGATCCAATGAGGCTATTCAGTATGAATCAGTGCCCATGATTAGAAAATAAAGAGGATCTTACACGAGTGGTCATTTGCTTAAGGCGTGAATTTTCCCCATGATTTAAAAGTTATACGTATAACTGACTTTTGCTTTGCATTTATGACTATGACTTGTAACTTGCATGACTTATGAATTTTCAAGTGTTTGTGTCTATGTAAAGTACGTTAAAGTCTCCATAGTCCTATCAGTAGTAAAAATCGTCAAAGCACAAATCCTTATAAAATTGGTACAGCCTTCAGAACTGATGATAAAATGTCGGTTGCTGTGCTTTTTGTGCCATATAACTGGCAAAGAGGAAGGAATAAGGTATTTTGAGTAAAATTTGACAGCTCTCTCCGTAAAAATACGGTTTTTGTTTTTGGTTCCCCGTTGGGCAATTAACTCACACAATAGTGAGACAAAGAATGAGAGCCATGCCTTACATTGTATTTTTATCAACTAGTAAACAACTGTACATTGTATTTTTATCCCCTGTACCTTGTATTGTTACCTCTTGTACCTTGTATTTTTACCATGTTATAAAACTTGTGAAATCGAAAGTAGGTCATTTTAGTTGCCAACTAAGATGACCTAGATATTTTTCAAATCGTTTTTATGAGAAACTCAAGGACGTTTTAATTTTTCAAAGCTGGCCAATCACGATCATATACAATGAAGAAACTGTAGTTAGAAGCTTGCAACGATACTTCACGACTAAATAATTCATGCTGATAGAGCAATGGGGCCTTTAAACATACGTTGACGTTGACGTCATTGTTGAGATAAATTGTAAATTATCCTCAAACTGATCGTTGAAATAATGATTTATTGTATACATTTCACCCTTTTTTGACTCGCATTACTTACATAACAGACAACACTGGATAATTTTGACTATATGTATGTGACCATGACCTCATTTCAAGGTCATGGTACACAATATAACCTTTGAAGATCACAGTGCTACTGTTGACCATTCTTCTTCTCTGGCTTATTGAGTATCGTTCCCCCCCCCCCCCCCCCCCCGTGACCCAGCTTCCCACTCATATATATTGCGTACTTACATCGAATAAGTCTGCTGCATGAAGGAAATTCTGGGTCACGGGGAGGAAAGTACTTGTATTTTAGTTATAGTGAAGCGTTCTCTTTTGGCCGCTTTGACCGGAAGTATAACTGTGGTTTTTGCATGTTTAAATGCCAGTTAGGCGTAACAAGAAGAAAATCATTGCTTTGTATTGTGATATGCATGTATTTAGCATGCATTTATGACAAAAATGTATGGAATGAATGACTGATTTCAATATTTTTATTACCTCAAAAAATGAGGTATGCGAAAACCTTGAATTAGGGGTAGGCAGGGTCAGACTGGATTATCTCCCCATGTCTTTGGGTCTGAATCACAAATTATCTGATTTCATACGGCTTACATATTTGTGGAAGCTCCGCTAAGAAAAATTTGCACACTTTATACTTTTGAAAATTCGGACCTGTCGCGCCGGTCTAATGGGGAAAATCCTCGCCTTAATCGAAGAAGTCCTTTATGCAAGGAGCCTTCTGCGAGTTTCATAAATTTCATATAAAATGACCACGAGTATTAGATTCTCTTTATCATATGACCCTTTAAAATCGGATTTTAACGCCTTCGGACTCAACATTATTTCAATAAGAAAACGTATTGTTGACATGGACGTTGTCAATGACGTTACGTCTACGCGCCAAAGTGTTATTAAACGTGTGGTCATATGACACGACGTTATCCACTGTATAACAGCGACGTTATATGATAAACTCTGGTATGATCAAAATGCGAAAAGAATTCTATTATTACATTTGTCTGGTTGAAAATCTTTCAGCCATATTAGTTACACGTACCAACCTTGTTAGTTCAAAACTTTAATCGCCAAGATATGAGGCTTTTCACAGCCACTAAGCATTTCTAGATATAGCTGAGCTGAAACTTGACTGATAGCGAGAAATGTATGGCTGTTTTGAACTATTTGGGACTTTCACTGACATCCGTCCATCTGCCTGTCTGTCACGGCAACTTTCTGAATGATCTCTGCTTGGCTTTGGCCTTTTTCCAAGTTTTAAGTACCATGGAGTTGTGCCATGGAAGTTGATGTCGTATACTAATAATATTTGGTCTGTAAAATATTTTGGTGATTCTGTGTAAACTTATAGTCCCTGTTTATCAATTCAGTGCAAACTTTGAGGCTAAAGAAAGGCGGGCATATTCTTTGGGTGTCTGACAAATACTGTAAGAGTTGTTTTCTCTTTATTGAAAATAAAATGCAAATTTGTAACTGACATTTATCGAAAAGTATGTAAGTCAGATTGTAGATATACATGTTATACAGCACAGAGTTGAAATGTCTATCAACTGAGTAACGTTGGCTAAATTCCGTAAAAAATAACAGAGTAATAACATAGTGATGCTCTTTTTGACTTTTGCATTTTTCCATCTTCTAGAGGCTGAATTTTACTAGTATTTGTCTCGTTATTTGCTGTATATCTCCTCTACAATGACAGACATTTTACAAACTAAGTAACATCCCCGCCGGCACACGACCTTAAATCAAGCTTGAATCAGCCTTTTAATCAACGTCATGACGTTGAATCAAGGTTGAGTCAATGTTGTGGGACCAGTGGGATGAAAAAAAATCAGATCGTTGATGCTGCTAACGGTATCCCGACATCTCTTTGACTCATATTAACAATTTAGAAAAGGTAAATAATTAATCATTTACTAAAGAGGTATTTTCCTGTTTAGCAGTACTTTTGCAGCTGTGAGGCTTAAGAACGTCTGGACCTAAGGGTTTTTAATTTCATATACATGTATATAGAGTGGCCATGAACATAACCATGGCCGTGTCCTTAAATGATGTTATTTTCTGTAGTGAAATGCTTTATCGGGCGTATATTGCCTTGCTTCTGGTGCTCTTGTTAAATAATATATTGAGATAATGAAAGTACCGTTCCTAAAATGCAAAGCACCTGGTCGATAATTATGCTTAGTGGGTGGGGACAAACGTCGGTCTAAAATGCATGTATGTGAAAATACCATGTAGGCACTTCTGTTGTAGTGCTTTTGGCATACACGACTGTAAGTAATTGATGCCACTTGAATTCATTAACATAATTATCTTAGCTGTTGGATTACTTGACTCCGCTTATTTCACCAAGTTTTTCTCTTAGAATTGAGGATTTTTCGCATATCTAGACCGGTCTATCCCAAGAGTATACAGAGTCGTTGGGGCACTACACATAATTGAGCCACGACGTGTGAAAACCAACAATGTGGTTGTGCGCCCAGCGCAGACTCAGATCAGCCTGGGCATCCGCCCAGACTGATCAGAGTCTTCGCTATCCGCATGATGGAAGCTTAGACTCTTAGCTACCCTTTAAGCGCTTCGCAAAGAGTCTGATCAGATTGGGCTGATGCCCAGGCTCATCTGAGTCTGTGCAGGGCGCACAACCACATTGTTGGTTTTCTCGTGTCGCGGCTCATAACTCTGCAGCTTTGTTCAGTCTAGCACCCATAAAACCACTCCTTCATATTGTCTCCCCATCCTTTCTTTTGACCGGCTTCGTTCTCTTTCGTTGCACTATGTAGGATCTTTTGCATCCCTTATCAATGGTGGTAAATTCTTAAAAGAAAATAATTTGCTACTAGAAAACAAATTCCTTCTTTTAAGAGTTGACCTCCTTTTGAAAGGGCTTCTTGTTCCAGAAACGCAAACAGAAAGTCGCGAAAGTTGTTCCCCTTTGTAAAATGGCGGAAAACAGGGAGGTTTACCAAAACACCTTTAAGTCAATACCTCGCTGGCATACAGATTGATATGACCAAGAGACAGCACCAGATTCACCTTCGATCCAAGAGAATTTTGTTTTACCTCCAAATTGGTTTCAGCTTTGATAGCCTACGTCTGCAGTGGCTTGCTTGTGCACTCCACAAAAGAATCTCAGATTTGGAACTGTCCCGTGAGACAATTACTCCAAGCTATTTGCAAAATTTTGTCCCTTGACCCATGCCGTTTAACATATTTTTTGTCTTCTCAGCCCTATCTCCAGTTTATACATTGTGCGGGTTTTGCTTGGACTGTCCTCTAAAGCATCTAGTTCCTTCTGCTTCCCCTCACCAAGCGCATCAATGTCGTCGGCAACCCGCCGACTGGTAATAGTTCTACCAACTATGGTAACCGCCGAAGCTCTTTTTTGTATCATGTTCTCCAAGAGCATCAGACATAACCTTTTCTAGCGTTTAACAATTGCATATATACATGTAACAGCATCGGTCATTCGGTCAAGTTACCAGGACTTGTTAATGCAATAATATATGCAACAAAATTTGACCTATTGTAACATGGTTATGACATTTTCTTCGAGTCCGAGTCAGAAAGCAATAATATTAATAAATAATTCAATGCATGATACTCAGTAGACCCCAGAATTTCGACATTGTAATTATACCTCTGTTTCTCAGTTCGTAATTAATGGAAAGTTAATTGGGCCGTCTTCGACAGATGCGAACTGCGAGCGCTGAGACTCGACTGAGCAAACGTAGTTCACACAAGTGATAACGATTGGAAGTATGCTGTAGTGCTAGTAACTAAAATCATTGCTTTAAGTGGATCTACAAAAGCTTTTTAAGAGACTTCCTTTCACCATTAGATCTTATTGTTATTATTAACTATGAAACAATTATTATTTTTCTTTGAAGAGAATAAAATCAAACTGAAACAAAGTATACTGAGAGACTATAGAAACGCACCAATTTGTAGCTTTGGATATGCTAGAAAAATGAATTTTTGTTTCATACAGCCATCAACTATTGTAATTTTGGTTTATTCCAATTTTAACCGGGAACACAAGCTTTCATAATGAATGCAAAAATTTGGCTTTAGAATATTCCTAAAGGGAGATAAATTCGCATTAATCCAATGATGATTGAAGCGTGATTTTCAGTTTGCTGCAATTTTGTAAATGCTGATCAGATTTCAATGACATAAAAATCAGAGGTTATTCATTGTTCATGCTTTGTGTTCTCTTTTTATCGGTTACATTTCTTTCTTTTCAACGTCATTTTGCAAAGATTCGAACTTTTTGCACAAAAACCGGAAGTGAAGGTAACGGACAACATTTGAATAAGTATTCAACTTGGAAACGGTACATTAAGACATACTCTCATGACTTGGGTAGGTATACCATCTGGTCTGCTTTTAAGTCGGGCATCTCCAAATTTTGAACTGTACCCTATTTTTTATAAAAAATTCCAATTTTCGAACATCGATAAAACACTTTTTCAAGGATCTTTACCATTTTTCATTGTCTTGACAGTGTGTGGAATTCATTCAGATGCGTAAACATTAAAATCCGACAAAATTTGAATTCGTTAAAATGTACAATACAATAGAATCTTTATTACACCCAGCTTACATATAATGTAATAACATGGGGAGCAATATTGAACAGTAATACTACACATTATGGCGGTTTCCAGCAGGCACACAACGTTAAAACAACGTTGATTCAACGTTGATTCGACGTCATGGCGTCGATTCAACGCTGAGTCACTGTCTTCTCAATGCTGTGTGCCCAGTGTATTATGACTGAAACAAAATGAAAACACAAAAATATATTAACAGATAAACAATAGCAAAGATGAGAAGAAGAAAAAAATAATAATGTTCTTTAGTGAGGGTAACCTTATTATCACTGAGTTTTTTTTTTTTTTTTTTTTTTTTTTTTTTGTCATACACAAAACAAACGTAAACAGAAGCACAGGAGTTTGTATTTATGTGTGTAGCACGCTGGCAAAGCTCTCATGCCCATTTCAACAATAGCGATGCGAAGCAGCTTCGCATCGCTATTGTTGAAATGGGCATGAGAGCTTTGCCAGCGTGCTACAGACATAAATACAAACTCCTGTGATTGAACGCAATCTAAAGGCCACACCAAGTCTGGATCTGAAGATTTTTTTTTTTAATAGAAGCAACCCAGCAGGCACACAACGCCGACCGACAACGAATCAACGCCGATTCAACGTCGAAACGACGTCGCGTGCCCAGTGGGAAAGCCTTTAAATGCGTTCAAAGCATTCAGTTCAGAGAGAGAGAGAGAGAGAGAGGGAGAGAGAGATATAGAAAGAGAGAGGGAGCGAAAATATATCAAACACAAAAAGTAACATAATCCATATTTGATACAGTATACTAGTTGATTTAAACCTTTAAGTACCAAAAAGCAGACGACAAATTTTACGTTGCTAAAAAAAAATAAAAAAAATGCTTTATCCCAGATATTTCGTATTTAGTATTGGCATACAGTGCAAATCCCGATGAGACGGTTCATTTTGAGTCGCCTCATTAGGATCTACGCTGTCCGCAAATTCCGCTCTCTGGCGCTTAATATATTAAACTAAAACCCTTTCCGACTTTCAGTTATGCCCAGAATCTTCGCACCCAGAGTAGATCTAGTGAAAATGGCTCACTCGGATCTACCTGTCTGTTTTTCTGTTACATCGTACATGTGCCTTTCAATGTGCGTATGTGCACGTTTGTGCATGTATTTGGGAAAGGGTCAAGCCAAAATATGCGAAAAACGAATAATAATTACCCACATACAAACTTGAAAAACGAGTATTTACATAATGTGTATATTACAAACTTACAAATATGCCCATCGGTCACACAACGTTGGAACAGCACTGACTCAACGCCGATTCAACATCAGCGTCGAATCGACGTCGATCTATAGCCGAATCAAGGCTGTGTGACTTTGGGTACTAGATATTAGCGTTGCGTCAGGTAGAAAAATTTTCTAACGTGTCTGCAGATGAAGACTTATACCAGTCTGTGGATCAATGCTGTCCTGCAGAGTCCACGTCTCCTAAAGAATATTGGACGGTATAGCGATTGTTCAGATAATACTACTCGGCCGCGCAGGCTGGTCTGCACATATTCTATAAGGACTCCATTTTCGCGTGTCACAGCTTATTTGGCATGCTGTACGACGGTATACATTGGGACAGAAACATCTTATCGGTTTTCTCACATACACATATGTAGGCCCCGACCAGACTGTTAGAAAAACAGTCTGATCTGGGTCTACAATTTACTGAGTTATGGCCAAGATACATTTACTAGTGTTTTCATTATTATTTTGGTAAACGATGCCAAGTTATTTAGTATATTTTTGTTTGTGTGGTTCATGAGTTGATGCATTTTATGTATATTAGGGCGATTTCTGAAATATGGCTTAATTAAATGATTTCTGTTTTCTTTGAAATATTCACATTTCAGCAGATAGTGAAATTCATCACCTACATCTTGTTGGCATAAATGACAAATTCTTTCGCTTATTGGTGTTGCATTCCAACGGCCAATCTCAACTGGCAATCTATGATTTCCTGTTCTAAAAGCAGTTAGAATACGGCACTGGGAATTGGAAAGATTGAGAAAATATTCGTTCAACTCGAATTTGGTCTTAAATATTCTATAATTTATTCCGCTTGATTTCATGCTCATAAGCGAGTTCCAATTTTGAAGAAATTGGTCTTTAAGTTTTTGTTTAAAAGATGCCTGAAACCACTTTTTGGAGACTATATTATGGGTCATCCAGATATTTCCGTAACCGTTATGGGACACCAGAGTTTGAATGTTATTCAGCCAGTTTGACTTGCATGTACCCTGCTCATATAAAGTATGGATAGTTCTATAAATCATCGTTGATAATTTACTGCTGCTGAAATCCAAGAGTTTGGTCCAAAACGAAATTATTCTTGCCTGAATATCAATTTTAAGTGGATATACACCCAGTTCACCATAGATCATATAGGATGGTGTTGACTTTTTTAGATTGAGTATAAATTTATAAAATTTCAATTGTACTCTTTCTATTATATCCAGATTTCCGAACCCCCAGATTTCGCAAGCATATAATAATATTGGTTTTATAAGTTTATTGAATAAATCTATCTGCATTTCTACTGGCAAATTTAACACGCGGATTTTTCTTAATAGAGAAAACATTGCATTGTTTGCTTGCTCGGCAATGTGTTTTTTGAACCGCTCCTGGATAAATAGATACCAAGATATTTATACTCAGTTACTTGTTGGATCTCTGTTCCCTTAAAATAAAAATGAAGATTTTGTGAATACCTTCCAGAGGTGAAGATTAAAATTTTTGTCTTTGATATATTTACAGTCAATTTCCAGTTCTCGCAGTAATGTTCAAATATGTTTAACATATGCTGTAGGTCTTCTTTACTTTTACTAAACATTACAGTATCATCTGCGAAAAGTAAAATGAATATCTGTAGGTAAATGTATATATCATCACTATTTGCCTCGCAGTTTATACCGTCTGCTTGGTTGATTCCAAAGTAATGTTCCAAGTCATTAAGATATAATGAGAATAGAATCGGGGAAAGGTTTTCTCGAGTTATGTTATGCGAAAAAGTAACCAAATTTCCATTTTTCTCGAAATATCTATGCATGGTTGCACACTCTCTATAAGCGTTTGCAGACTTAAAGAACTCAACCATGCTAACTCGCACGAGTGCTCAAACGTTTCCAATATTGCAAACTCTGGGTAAAATAACATGATATACAATGGTGCGTTTTTAAAGTCCCTCAGTATATGATTCACAAAACAACCAGAGTTGTTTAACGCAGAATTCTACTGAGATTTAATGTTCTAAAAATTCTCTTTTTTCTATTTTTTTTTTTTTTTTTGGTGGGTGGGAGGGGTATTTAACCTATATTATTATTCCTAAATTTTGAGTATAGTATTATATCTTTGTCACTGTAAAATTTTATTGGTTCCGAATGAAAGTGGTTTGTAAAAGCTACAATCTGCACGAGGGCAATGCCTGCCGTCGACCAATTCGGTACTACTGGACTAGTACAACTAACGCTGCTATCGGCTATTGACTAATGACTAAAGACTAAACTCACTGTTTAGAATAGTGAACGGCTATATATATACATGTATATCCATTGAAGCGTCCAATTTGACTGTAGATTTCGACGTTGCCAAACCGGATAAAAATTTACATCCTTTGCGTCACATCTAATATAAATCATATTGAATCGGGAAAACTGATTTGTATACATGTACTACAGTGTAAACTTTAAATGATGGGGTATTCGCCCCGAGGTTCTTGAGCCGGATAACATTAAATTTTGACCCCGTGAAAACATGACCCCACGCGTCAATTCTCAATGTTGAAACTTGACCCAGGTCAATTTTCAACACTGAAAAATGCTCTATGGGTCGATATTCAACATTGAAAAGTGGCCAGTTGGGCCATTTTTTCAACAGGTTCAAATTTTAATATTATACAAGCCGTGGCCCAAGATTTAGGTATGTGGCTAAATTAAAACGAGGCCTACAGAGACGAATGGCAGCCTAGGCCCAGTTGTTCAAAGCATCGTTAGCCTAACGAGCTCGTTAAGAGGTCAATTCGTTAAGTGTTTTATGACTTTATAACCAAATACACTGATATTTTTTGTTGATAAACTGTGAGAAGCTTTTGCAGTGCAAAAGCTTTTCACATTTTTTCAACAAAAAATATTGGCTTATTTGAGATATTAACGGTTGAAATTTTAACGAAACGTTAACTAACGAGGTCGTTAGTTTTGAACAACCGGCCCCTGGACTTTTTGTAACAATACGAGACGCGTGGAAAGTTTGAACCTCAGTGGGAATCATGTTTAGAACTTGTACTCAACATTATCCCAATCCTCAACAATAAGTAAGAAAGGATAAAGGTCACCTGAAAAAAAAATTTATTTAGGTAAAAGAGTACACGTCGATGTTTTTCCGCCATTTTTGGAAAGGGAAACAACAACAATGTTAGTGACTTCCTATTTGCTTCCCTGGAAGATAAAAACCATTAAAATGGGGTCTGCGCTTAAAGGAAAGAACTTTTCTGTACGCGGGGGGGGGGGGGGGGGGGGGGGGGGGGGGGGGGGGCAAGTTATTCTGTTTATCACTTGACTCTCGTTGAAAAGGGAGGCAACAAATGAAAATGGCAGAGTTGTTTCCTTTGAAAGTATACCCATTTACCTAAGGGTAAGACATTGACTCTTATTTGTTAAACGTAACTTCTATCACTCCAACCTCAAAGCGTTCAAGTGTAACGTCACGACATGGCCGAGCCCAAAGCGATAACTGCTCTCTCTTTTGCTAGAGCTGTTGCCTGTATGACTTCAAAATGTGATAGATAGATTATGCGATTTACGAGTGTTTTCGTTAAGCGGACGTCAACATTAACTTTGCACTGCACGGCGTTCCTGAACGTTGAGTAACAGTAAATAATGAAAACCTAAAATATTACCTTGCTTGAAGCCAATACTTGAATCGGCATTTGGTTTGTTGTTTGTTTTGCTGAGTAATAATATTTGAGTTACGCCGAGCCGTCTCACAACGCGATAGTAGAAAGGAAAGATAGGGTTGAGACAAAGACGAGGCAGAGAAAATTATAATCCCACAGGACTCCCAACCCCTCCGCCCTCCCCAACTCTCCGCGCCGATCTGTTGCAAGCATTTTAGTCTTGAAGATGTAGTTTGTCCCTATTCGAAAGTCCATCAAACCAAACAGTGGCAGTCTGATGACAGTCATTACTTAGCCAGTTAGGAACCATTTTAAAATGAAAAACTTGCTACCCCTGGACAATTTTAAAAGGCAAATGGTCCCTTCCTTTAAAAGTTGTCTTCTGCATTACTTAGACAATCACGTGAATTTTATTTTATTTATCTAGGATTAGTCTAGAGTCGCAACTCGCTTTGTTTCCTTGAAACCTGTCAATACAGTCCAAACATATTTGTGATACAATCTTCAGTGTATGGACGGACACACGGCGCCAAGTGTGTGCAGCTATGGTTACGTACCGTTGAGCCACTTGGGTAACGTCGATAAGATAACTGAACTGAACTGAACTAGAATCTTGTATAGCATTTTTTCCTTTGGAGGGGGGATTCGTCTAGGGTCAGTCTAGAGTCGCAACTCGCTATGTTTCCTTGAAACTAGTCAATACAGTCCAAACATATTTGTGATAGAAACTAGTATAATATTCACGTATTGCGCATCTGCGGCTAAATGTTACATCAGAATGAGGTCCTGTTCATACATTCACGTTTCGTTCACACATGGACAGTCCCATTAACACGTAGAGGATCCGCTGAAAAATGCAAGCCCCGTTCCTATATGGACATCCCGTTTGCATATGTAGTTCCCTTTCGCAGGTACAGCCTTGCATATGTCGTTCACTTTTGCAGACCCCGTTCACATGTAGCGGTCCAATACACATGTGGAGGTCCGTTCACTCGTGGAAGATCCATTTACAGGTGGCGGTCCTGTTCGCAAATGCAGTTCCTGATCGCATATGGAGGACCCGTTCACAAATGAAGGTTCCTTTCTCACATGCGGATCCCGTTAACACGTGGAGGTCCCGTTTACACTTCACAGGCGCAGAGCCCGTTCAACCGTGGATTGTCCGTTTGCCTGTGGCGATCCCTTGCATACTTGGATAATCAGACTGCATGTCCCGTTTTACGTGCTGGATCTTTGAAAAATGCAGGACCCGCGAAGGTCTCCATCTAGCATGCAGCACCTTTTCACAGGTGGGTGTCTTGTTCATACGTACATATGTACCTATCTCGTTCACACGTCCCGTCCCGTTTATATGTGGGAATCTCGTCCACACCTGGAGAAGCCATTCTAACAAGCAGAAATGTTCATACATGGAGGCCCTGTCAGACGTAGAATACATGTTCACACGTGCAGGTCAAGTTTACATCTTCTTGTTTGGTTCACCTATAACGGTTTCGTTCACACGTACTGAATCCTTTCCGACCATGGAGGACCCGGTCACTGGAGGAGATTCAATTCACATTACCTGTTGTTCATTGATGACCCGCCCATTTACATGCCAAGGTCTCGTTCACACATGGAGGACCAGTTCAGGCACGAAAGGCGTTACACATGGAGATTCTAGAAATCACCTTTACCCTATGCAGAGAGTTTGGTACCCTCAGAATTTGACATGTGTCCTACCGAGCCGTCTAGCGCAGTCGGCAGCACGTCGGTCTGCAGACCAAGCGGTCGCGAGTTCGGTTCCCAGCCCGGCCCCTGAACAGTCGTGAAGATTGATCATGAAATATTTTCTACGCTCATTCTCTCCCTTCCGCTGACTTAAGGGCAGTTGTGAGTTTGTTTGTTTTGTTGAGTATTTACGGCCCAGTAAACAGCTAAGGTCATGTCGAGGCGGTCAGTTAACCTACTCAAACTGTTCCATGACACTGTTCCATGGTATGGCCCATGTTCCTTCTTTCGAATGTGTTCTCTGCTCTCGAAGAAGCACTTTAAGATTTTAATTAGACCTCCTAAACGTTTAACCAGTACTTAGTGCACATACTTTCGCCAGTAACTGACAACTGCCCTTCTTGAATCAGCAGAAGGGAAAGAATGACCGTAGAAAATATTTCATGATCAGTCTCCACGAGCGTTATGTGGCCTGTCTGGGAATCGATCTCAGGACCCCTTGACCTGCAGTCTGACGCGATACCGACTGCGCTAGCGGGCCGCCGGCAAGGGTAGTTGTCTGTTACTGGCGGAAGTATGTGCACTCAATATTGGTAACCAGGTTAACCGCTTAGTATGTCTAAGCCTGCCCAGACATGGTGTGACGGCAGATGAACTGACAGGCTTGTGGTCCCTCATCCAGCCTCGTTGAGGCGGTTCGGATGAGGGGTTTATACGCAGATCTGACAAAAATTGTCACCCAGTGCCCACTCGCATCTAGAACTCTGCAACTTATTCTCCTAATGTCGTCATTCTATTCTATTCTGAAGCTTTCTTCAAAGTGTTTTACATGCAATTATGTTGCATTTGGACCTATACCTCGGATAGTGGTGCTGGTCTTGTAAGTCTACTGAGCGCTTTACACAAAAGCATTGCTTAGCCATTCGTATGAGCGTTCTTGTCATATATTTCGACGTTTCGCTCTTCTTCTATTCCAGATAATAATTTAAACCTAGGCCCCAATCAATCGATCGTTCTCAGCTCAGGCACGTTTTGGGGCGGCTAGGTCGGATACCTATCCCAGGAACAACGTGCACACTATCTTTGAATTTGACACAGATGACAGACGGACTCGGGCACCCAGACGGTTCTATTATGGAATCGTTCCGCGGAACCGCTGGGAAGGACCCATACCATTGCATCAGGGTACTATATGTAGTTTCTTTGTTTACGACAATGACAGCGGGAGGTAATTAGTTGTTTGGTCGTTTAGGTTTGAACGGCCCTTTGAGATAGTATTTCAGTCTATATCGAGCCGTCTCCCAGAGAGTAGGCGAGAAAGGAGAAAGGACAGATGAGAGAAAAATGTCCAAACAACCCTTCCCGTATCTACTGCAAGATAGCAAGCACTGCCGGTCCTTGCCCCAAAATAATCAAAATAAGTAGGACGCACCAGTACTGAAAGTTACCCATCACCATCGCCCGACCCGACCGCTCAGTTAACCCACTAGAGGTAGAAAACACTCCGAGGCTTTCTCGCCCTCGGAGGACTTTTCCACTCGAATTTTCATCCTACTCATGCTTGTTCCACTGGCTTGTTCAGCCATTTTCAACCCAAATATCAATCACACAAATGAATAACAACAACTCATTTTAGTAAAGATGTACAACTATGCACAACGGTGAAATACACGTCATTGGACACGGTTAAATAAATAACAAAGCGTGGCGGATCTAGCTCGTTTTCCTTTTTTGCTTTATTTGAAAAGAAGGGGTTGTGATTTATTATTTTATTACTATTCAAGAAAGAAACTGGAAAACTTTGTTCACGAACTTAGAGACCTTATATATGCCACTAAAGGTTTCTGAAGTCGGGAATTTCGTTTTCGCAAACTTGTCAGTCAATCCGCCATCGTTAGTTTAGTCGTTGGTCGTTAGTCGAGCCTTAGTTGTACTAGACTAGTTTAAATAAGCTCAAACTATCGACTATCCGACTATACTAAAAACTATCGGTGAACACTGTTCGTAATGAAGTACGGCAAAAAGAATACCTACAAGAGCATATTGACAGGCATTTACATTCTCAGTTCATTTATGGGAAAACCCTATGATAGTCCATTAGAACGTAATGTAGCTTATACTTCAACAGCTACATCGGTTCACGCCACGTTACATGAGTAAAGTGACGTAAAAAACCGTCTGATTGGACGTGGGCGACGTTAGGCGACGCTGTTCCGCTGTAAGTAGAAAAACTGCGTATACTTTTTTCTGCTCCATCTGTAGCCGTTAACGCAGATTTGTGGTCAATTAATAGATTGAAAAGAAAAACTGTAAATATAAGCAATGAACTTAATTTTTCTGGTGTTTATCGGAGTATAAACTACAATGGGTCGCTAGCAAAATTTACATGAACCCCTTAGGGCTTCACTGACTTTGCACGCAACCCAATCTAGTTTATCCAGCTCTGTGCCAGAGGGCCACTTCAGTGACCACAAATAGTTCCAAATCAAAATTACAATACATGGCAATAATTTTGAGGACATCTTGTAGAGAATGTTTATGAAAATGTTACCTTTGTCTTAGTTATTCATTTTATTGCGTTAAAACCTAAAAAAAATGCTTTCAAACGTTTTACTGTTTTGATGACGTAACGTCCGGGAAGTTTGGCGCCAGTAATGACGCGAAACGTCCCGCCATAGATCAGGGTTGTTTGAAAAGTAATCTTCGCTGGTGTTCATGTGAAGGTTGCTTCTTTCGGGACAGGCACACCTGTAGATAAGCTCAAACTTTTATCCATATGTTCATATGCTAATAAAATTTGGTAAACCCTTACCTGATGGTAAAGGTGATTGCTAAATCTTATAGTAAAACAGCAAGTTCTGTATTTGTCAGCTTTTGTTGAAAATTGACATTCACCCGTTTTTTCAGCCTGTATATGCGTCAAAATGACTAATAATAATAATAATAATAATAATTATTATTATTATTATTATTATAATCGACACCTTGTACTATATTTTGAAGAAACAAATCATCCTACTTTTATTTTCTGCACAGTCTCTTTAGTATGTAAGTTCGCGCAAAGATTATTATTAGCACTCGCATGAAACATTTGAGTCCTTGCCAGCTGCCACTGTCTGATTTCTCGTCGCAAATCAGAGAAGGTAAAAAACATCGGAAGGACAGGGCTCCGTCTATTGACTGCTGTACCTAACTGTTACTGTAGTAACATACCGCCAGTCTTAAACGCCATCTGCGGCACGAACACAAGACTTCAGAAAAAAAAACTTTATATTTTTTATTCTTATAAATTTATCTTTTTATTTATTTATTTGTGTATTCTTTTTGCAAATTTGCACCGGATTTCAGTATCAAAATGAAGTCACGCCAAAGTTCCACTCAGTCTGTTTTCGGAAAAATGATTCTAGTTGTGGACGCACGCTGTAAGGCTTATCCTAGGAAATAACTACTTCGGGCTGTACGTGCCCAGTCTGATCCGGGAATCATTTTGCCATGATAAGAGGAGCCCCGGTAGCTCGGTAGGTCAAGCGCTGGCCAGCTGAGGCTAGCGGTTCCGGGTTCGAGCCCCTCTGTAGGCGGGAATCTTTTCAATCGTAAACGGGGCTCCATTGCACACAGCCTTTCATTATCAGCACCCATCGTCTTGATATGAATGGAATACTGTTAAAAAGACGTAAAATCGCAAGTCATCCATCCACCGCAAGCCATTAACAGATCAACATTTCGACAAGGAGCAAATACAGGAGTTTTGTGTGTGTGTGGTGGGGGTGGGGTGGGGTGGGGGGCGGGGAAGGCGGGGGTGCAGTAATCTGCTCTGGACCCTTCTGGGAGACTACCGAACTTTGCTCGACCGACGCACGCACACTTCGCAAACAATGCTCAATATTTTGCAACTCCCACCACCCCTCCAACCCACACCCGATTAAGGTAGACGAATAGTGAATAAAAATATTGGTGGGGCATTCATTTCATTATACCAGATGAATAACCCAAAGGCCTATAAAAACATTTGGTTAAGAAAAGAAAAACTTTCACCGTATTATTTTCCTAAAAACAAACTTTTGTATTTATACATACTTTTTTACACATTTTCCATTAAAATTCATGTCTTTAGCACATGGATGCACTTTCATTTCTGCAAATCATATAATCTTTAATATATGGTATTTGAAACAAACTGGTAAGAAAAATTTCAATTATCTTGATAATAAGTATATTTTTACATTTTTAAAAAAAAAATGCAAGAAAATTGAATCTCATGAAAAACGTCATGAAAAATGTATTCAATCGATTGGGCATGCTTATGCATATTGTTTTAGTAAAACTTACATTGTATGATACAGAATAAAACGAAAAAACAAACATTTCACCGTTTTGTTTCCTAGAAAAACAACTTTTAAGTTCAAAAATATCCCCCAAAAAGACTGCCCAAATACGGCACCTGCTGCAAGCACAGCCGGTCCTTGCCCTGTTATTATTTTCCTGTTGTTCCGTGTCTACCATAGAGTAATGCCTAAAAAATGCGCAGATGGAACTGAAATTGTAAAGACCTTGATCATTCTGGTTCCT
The DNA here is from genome assembly GCA_963989385.1 of Ctena decussata. Taxonomy (NCBI): domain Eukaryota; kingdom Metazoa; phylum Mollusca; class Bivalvia; order Lucinida; family Lucinidae; genus Ctena; species Ctena decussata. Next base: position 33,668,703 of record OZ022508.1, on the reverse strand, counting down.
AAGGAACAGTCTGATCACGGTTTCCACTGTTTGTACAGACGTATCTGCCCGAAAACTTAGTATCTTTATGGTAGACATTGTAAGTGTGTATATATTCCATAGTTGATTGATTTCACCATGAACAATAACTCTGTTATGTGTTTTAACAAGTCAATACAGAGTTATTGTGTATCTAAACACCTTAACCTTCCTTACTCCTTCGCTTAGGATATATTGCTGAATGCATACGTGTCCAAGGGAGATCATTCTAAAATAAAAAGTATTCGCTCTCATTCGCATATTGTGTGGAAAGAACTAGTCTTTTAACTAAATGATTTTTTTCCAATATTCGCTATTGAAAAAAATATTTTCCTAAAGAATTACCCTATCCACTACTTCCCACTCCACAAGAATACTCATAGACACTTGGCTTACACATCGGAGATGGTTTGAGAATGGGCTGTGTGTGCGGGGGGGGGGGGGGGGGGGGGGCGTTATTTGGGGGGGGGGCGTTATTTTCTGCTAAAATTATCTAAAATAGTCGACAAAGTATACAAGTAGCCATACACATAAACAATTCCCATGTTCTATCACGATTTTTTCAAAAGGTAACAGCTCTTTTGAAACTTCCTCTAGGTTGCCCTAAATAGAGCCCTTTCTAATATTGGGCCTGATCTCAAAGAGAAAAATCTGCTCCTGGAGAAGAAATTCATTCTTCTAAGAGTTGTTTCCCGGTGAAACGAGAGGCAAAAAGACAACTGCAGAGTCTCTTACCGTGAACGTGTACCCATTCACACCAAACACAGACAGAAAAATCACACCTGGTAAACTATGTTTTCAAGGATGTTACGAAACGAAAAAGAGCTTTTACGAAACGAAAAAGAGTCATAGTTACCAAACGACCTGGTTATCAGGTCGTTTGGTGACTATGACTCTGTTTCGTTTCAAAACAGCTCGTTTTCGTTTCGTTACAGCCCTTGTATATACATAGTTTACCAGGGGTGAAAATGTTTAGGCCTGATTCTGGTCACGCCCTGCCGACATGTATCGCTGTTTTGGTTTCCAGTTCGGATAGTAAGCAGGTGGGGCACATTGCAGGCACCCTCTTGCGCAAATTATCAGATACAATGGATGAATTAATGAAAAATAAATACTTGGAGCACTGAAGTAATTTTACTGCTGACCAAGTCAGTCAAAATTATGTTTTAAATTTCGGGCTGATAGTTCATTGAAAAACATAATATACAATCAATATATTGAGATTCATTTCCTCTTCACTACAACAGATATATGAATTTATTGTACAATGCACGGCTTCAAAAACACGACAGAAAAACATCCGTGAAATGCAACATGCTACCTGTTTTATTGGCTGAAGATTTAAGCTCTGGGGCGCTTCATGAAAATTGGCCGAAACTTAACAGAGTGGAGTTGCGACATCAAATCAATGGTACTAATCTAAAGATAGCGCGAATACTGTCTTGAAAGTTTCATGGATTGAAGGTTGAGTCGCGGCAAAAATAAGATTTGCATCAGCAGAGCGATCCGACAGAAAGTATCCTAACATGCTCTGCTGGTGAAGTAAGATTCACTTCCGGCTGTATTTACAGTATGCAGCTTAATGCTGACGAAAGAGTTGTCATCGTAATAGTAAGGAGCTGGACAAATCAAGGTCTCTGACTCTAGCGCAGAAAGGGTAATATAATGATTCTCACTGAACTGATCAAGGGCCATTACTTTTGCACTTTTGCAGAAGGATCGGGTCATAACTCATTTATTTCATTTTCTTGTTTTCTCGTGTGTGTGTGTGTGTGTGTTTTTTTTTTTTGTTTTTTGATATTCAGTGAAAACTGAAAGATGAATTGCGACAATAGCAGTTACATCACTGGACAGCGGGACAGATCAAGACCTGTAATTCTGGCAGAACAACCCCAATGAACAGGATATAACAACGGAATAATTTCAAAGTTTTATAAGGAATTCGAGAAAAAATATCTGTTAGGAAAGAATGCCTTTTTTTCTTAGTTTCAAAACCTTACTTTTTGAGCTGTAACTGGCAGAAAGAATAAATAAATAAAAATGTGAAAAGAATAAAAAATAACAAAAATGGTCAAAATAAATGAATAACAAAAATAAGAAAGAAACAAAACAAAAATAATAATAAAGATAAAAAAATAAGAGAAAGAGAGAGATCCAAAGTTGATAAATCACCCGATGACTCGATATGTTTCATGCACTACGTCACACGGTCGAAGAGCAGATATGGAGTACCGAAAGCTCAATAGACTAAGCCCTGGCCTGCTTATTTAGAATCTAGCGGTCCCAAATCCGACCAAAGGCGGAATTCTTTCAAACCGGAAACGGGGATACAATGCACACAGCTTTTCATTATCACTCTCCTATCGTCCTGAAATGGCTGAAGTACTGTTAAAAGTAGATGAACTCGCAAGCCATCTGTCCAGCCAGATAAAAGCTGATGCTTTGTGCACACAGCCTATCATTATCACTCTTCCATCGTCCTGAAATGACTGAAGTACTGTTAAAAGTAGATGAAATCGCATGTCATCTGTCAAGCCTGATAAGAGCAGATGCTTTGTAACAACGTTTTGAACCGTTTGGCGACGGATTTAGAAGCAACATGCAAGTTTTATAATGCAAATGCCTGAAAACATAAACAGCGTTTCCTGTAGCCTAGTGATCGTAGAGGCAGTGGGTGTCAGATGGGCACAAACTATGAAAGGCGGAGTCATCCCTCTCCTTTCGCTGCCTTCGTCATTCCCTGATTCGAAATTGCATGTCTATTTGCTCAAATTTTGCTGCGGAGATGAAAGAGTTTGTCAAGCCTGGCTAGACCGACGAAGATTCGAGCCCGCATTCTGTGTAATAGCCGAGCACCTCATACCACTCGACGACGCGCTTCTCTGCGCGGTAAAAGGAACTCATAGTGATAAACGTTTCATTACGTCGTACTTCTGACAGTGATCTTAGACATGCTTTTATACAAACAACATTTTTATACCTACAACATTTTGTGCCTACAACATTTTTATACCTACAACATTTTTGTAACTTTTCTATCGGCCCACAGTATTTGCGCGCTTACATAAGTGACGTTACGGCAGACGCGCAACGTTATTTTGGTAAAATAAACATAAACAAGCGTAATTTGTCTGACGTCTTCGACAAACACCAGAAACATGTAATAACGTCACAATTAGGGTAACACTTAAGGCCATAACGCATTCCTATAAAGGAAGGTGTACCACAGATGCCTGACTTCAAAAATGTCTTAAATTATCTGAAGGTGTCAAAACAATCGTCCAGGGACAAAGGAGAAAAAAAATCTAGATTAATATGACAAAAAATGGGGACATACGTGGATCATATGTTTATAGTAATTCGTGGTGATAAAAATGAAGAAACATAAAATGGTGACGTGGAATGCTGATCTTTACAATTCTTTCTTGGCAATCAATTTTACTTTTTTGTTGACCGCATTTTCGCTACACTGTAAAAATTTTTTGTAGATTTTACGGTAAAATACCTGGAAGCTGGCTGCCAGTTAATTCACCGTTATTTTTACGGGCGTTTGCCTGTAGAACATTTTTAGAAATCACGATTTAGAAGTGTTTTGTTAACTGTCAGCACTCAAAAATACCTTTATAGAATTGGAGGGCTTTATGACCAAAATAACATCTGTTCTATTCTATCCTACTCTGCTTGATAATTCCTGCAATTTTTACGGGCGACCATAAAAATAACGGGAAATGGACTGGCAGCTGGTTGCCAGTTATTCTACCGTAAAAACTACGGATTTTTTTTATAGTGTACTTTACGTTTCACAGTTCTGAAAAGAAATTCATACAGCACTTTATTAAACATTTTGCATTTAAACGCCCAATTGCTCTATCACTATTAAATATTTTATCGTGAGGTATAGCTGTAAGCTTCTCACAATAGTCTCGTCATTAAATGACCGTGATTAGCCACTTTTTAAACTAACAAAACATCCTTGAGTTCACTTTAAAGGTTTGAGGACAGATCTAGGCCATTTAAGTTGGCAACTAAAATGACCTACTGTCGTTATCATAAACTTAAAAAAATGGTAAAATTACAATGTATAAGCGTGGAGCCCTACTCATTGTCCCGCTTATATTCCGTAGCGCGACGGGAACCAGAAAACGAGAATTGTATGTTGTAGAGCGATTTGACGTTTTTTTTAAAAAAAAAAAAAAAAAAAACATGTTCCTTCTACCTTTAGGTAGTTTTATGACTCAGTATATACATGCACATCAACCCGCATTTTATCTACAGACGTGAAAGTTAAAGCGCTTTTCACAATGATTTGTATTTAGACTTTTTACCATTAATAGGGTATGGAAACTTGAACATTTATCGTCGAATTTAACAGTCATAACGTACACGTCATACTCCACTATTTAAGCGTCATATATCGCAGCTTGCAATATAAAATGTAAAATAAAGTATAAGGTGTGAAGTAGTTACAGCGTTATTTGAAGTCTCGTGTATTACAGGTGCGTAGTTATTTGATAATTCAGTTTGCATTTTTTACAGTTTACATTTTTGGCTCAAGACAATTTATGACAACGAATATAGAGAGACGAGCTCTTTCACACCCACTCACTGCCACTACGATCACAAGTCTGTTGGAAACCTTTAATGTATTCCCATATTGTACCTCATACTTTATGAAACAAGGTGTGAGATCTGAGCTGTCTGGAATCAAGCCTTAATGTTGAGCTGTGAAATATGAAATATACAATATGAGACGTTAACTCACAAACAGCATACGTTCCTGTTCATATTTCACACCCTACTTTACAGTTCACTACTTTACTCAATATATGCAAATCAACCCACACTTTATCATCAAACGTTATTGTTGGTGCGTTTTTGTCATAATGGTTTGTGTTCAGACGTTTTACCACAAGCAGGACTATGGAGACACTTTGTATGGTACAATTACCAACTAGAAGTTGTGAAGGATAAACTGTCACTCATGAAAGTATACTCGTACTTAATAGTTTTTAGTTTACATTTATCCTGATCCGCCCGACTCCCATTCCGACTCCGACAAATTCTGGGTAAAGAGGTAGATAACCTTATCAACTTTTTAAATAAAACGTCCTTCGACTGTTTGCCTTTTGTGTTGCCTTCTCAGCCTTTGCCTTTTACACGTTGTCATTGTCAAGGACAATGTTATGATTGGGGACATACTGTGGTCATACCGACTCTGCTATTTTCAATTCTTTGGTGTATCCCTTGCTTCCAAAGGATGTAACTGCTCATGTTTTTTTTTTTTTTTTCAGTTCTCATAACGACGTCCCCCGGGTGGCTCAGCTGAACGTAACTATAGCTGCAAACGCCGCCGAGTGACCTTCCCTATCTAACTGTTCAGAAGTCGTTCATATTCACTGCAGCTGGTGTTGTGTCGTACATCATATTGGAAGCTTATATTTTCTGGTCCTTTAAGATCATTGAGTTCGTTTCGAAAGATGTTGAAAATAGTATTCTGCTTAAGCGGGTGCTGCGAAAGTGACCGGTGTGTAAATTTCATTACTGGTAATGAGCAGATTCAATTAGACCGAGTCTGCTCTGTTCGTTTCTCTGGTGTATTCCTTGCTCCCAAAGAATTAAACTATACACAGCTTATTTACAAGCCCAGCTTTAGTTTGATATTTTTCCTCATATGTTATTTCTCTTATGCCTACAATTGACTCCTCCGTTACACTCTTGTCTGTCCGTGGGCGCCGTGGTCGAGTGGTTAGAGATGCTCGGTTATGGTGCAGAAAGTCGCCGCAAAGTCGTGAGATCGCGCCCTGGATTTGCTATGCGACGACTGAAAGACACTCTCTGTCAACCAAGCAGTAAATAGATACATTTTTCGAATAAGAGAAGGATAAGGCAGCGAAAGGAGGGGAAAGGGCTCCGCCTTTTATTTACTGTGCCCAAGATACAGTGGGCCCTTAACCCCCAATGCCCCTACGGCTAATAGGCTATGGGAACCTTTACCTTTTACGTTAATCAAACGTCAGAACTGTTGAAAATAATTATACGGGGTAGGAGGACAATCCTTCTATTTCATGTACGGTGCTAGTGTCTCTGTGAGGGTTCAAAGATAAAGTCTCGCCACGTCTTTGTCATTGCTTCGAAAGAATAGAAAGAATGTATCTATTTGTACAGAGAATATGACATGGGTTTTACGGCTCTTCAAGAATATTTCACTTCTGTCATGCAGTTAAGCAGAGATGGATGAAAACCGGAGCATCCGGCGAAAAACCACATCACCTTCGGTAGGCTGAACTTGGCTTTCTGCATGTACGCGGCCGAGGCTTGAACACACAGCATGTTTAAGCCACAGAGGCCCGTACATGTACTTAAAAAAGTAAACATTCAAGTTACTCGTCTAACATCTTGATCAGCCTTTTAAGATATATGGTTGCTCGAAATGAGCCCTGATAAGATAAAATATTGAGCAGGCTGACACTTGCACACTGCAGCTTAAACCGACTGCAAACTGCGGATGCAGCCACGGAGTAGGCTCTCTTGTCAGTTCTCGTTCCAGACAGCTAGTCGATTGCCCGATATAATGAATAGGAATCAGATAGACAGATTGGTATGTCCGTATAGAAGACGCTTCGCACGGGAAATTTAGCTTTTTTGCTAAACGTAAAGGATCGTCGATTCGTGCGACGGTGATAAGTAAGTTTCAGTGTCGGAGCGCCCTACTGCATGTAATTTGGAAAACAGGATGGCAAGGACCGGCTGCACTTGCAGCAGGTGTGGGCTGGGAGTTTATTTTGACCGTATTTAAACCCTGTTATCTTCTTTCTTTGTGAGACGGATCCATATAGACTGAAATAATGTCTCAAAGGTTGTAAAGCCCCTTTTGGAGGCGAACCAAATAAGCAATTTGATTCTGTGTCAATCCTAGTTTATGTTGTATGTTGTAATATATATGAGCTGTGACGCGACAAAACCAACAAAGTGGCTGTGCGCCCAGCGCAGACTCAGATCAGCCTGGGCATCCGCCCAGTCTGATCAGAGTTTTCGCTGTCCGCATAGAGGTAGCTTAGACCCAGGCCTACCCTTTAAGTGCTAAGCGAATGGTCTGATCAGACTGGGTGGATGCCCGGGTTATTCTGAGTCTGCGCTTTGCGCACAACCACATTGATGGTTTTCTCGCGTAGCGGCTCATATATGTTACGATAAAAGAGAAATAAAATATGTTTAAACTAAGCCCCAAACTATCAACCCACCAACTGATGGTATACTATTCTTTTAAAAGTTTCGCAGAATATCTATTCACAAGAGTTAAATGCGCACGCTTTTGATGCGCTCGAGTGACTGGCTATCTAAAATCGGCGGATTCAGTTTTCATCATCGTTTGGTATTAAAGAATTAGTTGATAAATTTGATTAATATTCAATGAATTCTTCGGATTTTACAAATTGTCTCCACACAAGGCACATAAATGAAGTGAAACTGATTAAACCATAGTCTACCTATGTTATTAAAAATCAAAATATATTCGGTGTGAATCCGCCACCCGATAGTCTTAGTTCTTAGTATAGTTATAGTTGATAGTCGAGCGCTATTTAAACTAGTCTACTAGTCCACTAGTATACAAAGTGGCTGTTTACCGAGCTGATATATACCGCAGTCGGATGACTTGCTTGACATCTACTTTTGCTAGTAAGGTAACTGACAGGCTCGATCGACAGCACAAGAAGGGGAATTTGTATTCCATGTTACAAATTTCATGTATGCAAGAAAATGATGTAGACCTTGGTATATTTAGAGTTCTATGTATAAATTCTTACATATAAAAAGTATGTTATGGCTGTTATGGTCCACCAGGCATGCCATGGTTTATAACTTGGCGCACTCATTTGATAACTTGAGCATCTGCTACTGCTGAAGCATTTAATACATTAAAGTGGATGGGTTGTCAGCATCTGCTTATTTCATCACCACTTTGGCGTGCAACCAAGTCTGGGTCTATATGTCAAGTGGCTGAATTAGTGAATACTTATAAAATATTAGAGCCGTGACACGACAAAACCAACAAAGTGGTTGTGCGCCCAGCGCAGACTCAGATCAGAGTCTTCGCTGTCCGCATGGAGGTAGCTTAGACCCTAAGCTACCCTTTAAGTGCTTAGCGGAGACTTTCATCAGGCTGAGCAGATGCCCAGGCTGATCTGAGTCTGCGCTGGGCGCACAGCCACTTCGATTCTCGTGTCGTGGCTCAATTATAAAATATCATGCTACTGTAAACATTCTAAACAGTGGGGCGACTAAATAACTACCGTAGTTGTCCTAAAATGAAGCAGTTTTCGTTTTGCAATGCGGTATAAAAGATGTAGATGGAACCAGACCGAGCAATCTGATCTGAGTGTGCATTGGTTGCTTAGATCTATCTGTGTCACAATATTTAGAATTGTTCACGGTACACTACTGGTGGTTGCCTATATGCATATACGCTGATGCGTATTAAAACCTGCGTATTTGCATATCTCAGATTTTTAAAGAGAGACACGATTTCAATACCACCTGCAAAGAGGTATGACAGCATTGTGCAAGCTTAAGCCCTGGAATTTTAGACCTCAATAGAATTAGGTCAACGGTGCGACTCTAACGAGGTCCAACAACGTATGCTCGTGCAGGGATATGAAAAAAAAATGCACAAAAAGTTACCTAAAGCACCTGGCTAATTGTTTCGAGCATACAAGTACTTAATTGTATTGGCAGTATGGCAGTGTTATGAGAAGATGCCCCTTTAGAGAATTTGTGTGTGTATGCTTGTACAGCGCTCAGAAACTTCAGTCTTGATTCCCCCGCCCCTCTAAAGATTCCTAATGACATATAGACTGTAGACGCCAACAGGGAAGACTCAAATCAGTCTGCGCAATTGCGAAGTTTGATCAGAGTCTTCCCTGTTTGCGCACGGTGAAAGACAGATTTTGTCTTGATCAATATGCTCCAGTTCTTCTGTTATGCTGAAAGTATTGAGTGATGAAATGATGAAGTAAGGAGTAAATTGGAATAGAAATCTTCAGAATGTGCTGATGATACTAAAATAATTTATGGATTTACCTGTCCTTTTGATTCCTGTTGATTATTATCCATGGATAACATGCGTCTTTTGATTTATTAGGAGTACAAAGTCATAGACCTGGTGCTGAGATTTTTATACATGTATGATAGCAATAATAATTAATGATAAAAATGATATAAATCACTATTATATAATATCATTATTATTATCATTATTACTATTATTATTACTGTTATTATTAATCGTATTAACTAAACTTGCGACTGCAAAAATTCATTATTTTCTCATTTTTCTGACAAGAGCTTTTGCGAATTAGCCTGCGCTATCTCAAAATTAGACGGATCGAGGAAAATAACCTAGATAAGGCTTAATAAATTAATCCTCTGGCTCTTTGAAGAAAAACGATATAAATAAATACGAGGGTTTTATTTGTATGCAAAACAAATGAATACGTAATTTGTAAACATTTCTTACAGCACCGTTAAGTGTTCAGAAGAACTTTGATTAACCCTTTAAGCGCCAAAAAACGCAGACGACAAATTTACGTCCGCAGAATTTCAACAGGGCCTAAATGTTTCGCCAAAGCTATTTCATACTCAGATTTCAAAAACAACATGGGCGAACAGTGTAGATCCAGATGAGGCGGCTCATTATGAGCCGCCTCATCTGGATCTACGATGTTTGCAAATACAGCTAATTTCATTTTTTGGCGCTTTAGGTGCAACCAATTATAATTCCTGCATCGCTGTTTCATTTCCCCTTATCGAATACCTGTCTAAAACATAAAACAAAAGCGATGACGTTTGTTTACCGGGAAAATCTATTATCAATTTATCTTTCAATCAGCAGCATACCAAACGTGCTTATATTACAGTTACAACACCATCCACTTGTTAAATTAGTTATACAGTTGTATAATTTTTAGCTGGAAATAGTCATAAGCTTGCGATGGATTTTACCTGAAAATTTATTTAAAGTTTCATAGATTTGACGAGCATATGAAAACGGAGATTTATAAGTGAGACTCTGAGTTTAATTAATTTGAGAAATTAAAGTTATAATCTCTCTATTTTTCTCTCTCTCTCTCTCTCTCTCTCTCTCTCTCTCTCTCTATTTAGAAATAAATGTAGTGGCCCTCCTTATCAGGCGATTCTTATGAAAGCCTGTTAGATATGTTATTATTATTGTCATCATTTATTTATGTATTTATTTTCCTTGAAAAAAATCCAGCTTTCCTTTTTTCTCGCCTTCAGTGCAAGTCTCTGCATTTTTCTCTGAAATGACCATATCAGGAAAGTGAAAAGTTTAAACCGTCACACTTCCCAAACTGGAAGGGATGTTTGTTTGAAATATTATTAATTTGGCCGTTTCCAGTGTATACCAATCAATAAGTTAAAATACTTGTAGATCTGCGTTTACACCAAACTAGACATTTTCAGTGTTTGATTTCCAAGAATTATCTGACTAAATCAATTATGCGTTAGCTAAAACAAACTTCGCCATAAAACTGTGGTAAATTTATTTATAAATTAATAATAAGCCATTATTGGACAAAGGGTGACAAGTTCGTTGGTTTAACCCACTACAGTTACAGAGCTATTGTTTAAAAATGCTGTGGTGCCAGTCCGCACAGTATTACTATTACAGAATGTGTTAGAAAAATGCTTAGCAGGCACATAATGTTGAATCAACAATGAATCAACGTTGATTCAATGTTGATTCAGTCAACACTGAATCATTATTGATTCAACGTTATGACGTTGAATCAACGTTGATTCAATGTTGATTCAAAGTTGCATGCCTAATATAGTGTTTAATAACACGAAATTTGGATATAATACGGAAATTCCAAGGACATTAGAATATCATTTCCCTGTATGGACAATTGGATTATTATTTCCCAGTGTGATTCATTAAACATGTAAAAAATAAGTTTGAAAATTTGAGTCTGGAATCATGTTTGGAACACTTTATACATGGCTCACAATGAAGGATGCCCTCGCGGAAGGAATATAAACTGAAACGATGTCGATTTCAATATTCTACAACAGAAGGGGTGCACCTGGATGGCATGAACTTTACCAGACATGCCTTCTGTAAGTATTGTATTGTGGTCTTTTCTTCCACACACCGGGTAGGCGGCAATCGAAAACGCTCTTAACAATCGATTAACGCGGATCAAAAACCGTTAGAAAGAGCGTTTTCGATTGCAAACTGGCGAACACTTCTAATGGTTTTTTATCCGCGTTCGTCGACTGCATGAGCGCTTTCGATTGCCACCTACCCGGTGTGTTCCAGCCTAACCATACTATTTGCATCAGTGACCGAAGGTCTATAGGTTCACTCTGCATGGCTGTCTTCCATTTTTGTCGCGACTCGCTAAAACCAGGAGTTGTATTGGGGTCATTTTCCGGCGGCGTCGGTGTTGGCGTCGTCAGTATCGTTGTTAACCTGAACAATGTAGTATCACGTAAGATTACATCATGACATTGTCTCCGCAAAACCAGTATCTTTTGATGGTCAAGGTCGGAGGAAAGGTCCGACCTTGACCAACTTCTCTTGCTCTGTTGAACTCGACTGACCTTGACCTACGTTTCATGCTCTGCTGAACAAAGCTAAATTTATGTCTACCCAGTCCTTAAGCTCCTTTTCTCAGGGTCTGAAAAAGAGCTATTGTTATGATACTTCACCCACACTTACACCATAGAATAACATAATGTTGTTTGAATGACACCAGTATGATTTTCAGACCATGTTCTAATTGTTCATGCTGTCTTGGACATAATTACTTAAGCATTTACCCACTGTCTTTATCTCCATTCTAAAACATCAACATTAAAAAGCAGTGAGTGGAAGTAGAGTAATCCAAAGAGACAGACAGCTTTTTGCAGTCGCGACATAGCCTTCCGCGGAGTTCTGGCTACAAAACAAATATTTTAAGTGTTCTTTTTTTTCCTGGATAGCGAAACTCTTCCGAAAGGTGGCCTGCTTTTGAAAAAAATGAGTTTGCTCTTTCTTTCCCGTAAGAGTTGACCGTGCCCGAATTAGAAGGGCGGCAATAATGAAAAATGGCAAAGTTGCTTCCTATGAAAGTGTACCCATTCATCTTAACATTTTAGGCTTAAACTTCGTTCACGCGGGCGAAGTTTCCGTGACAAAGTAGTTTGAAAAATAATTTGCTCGTGTAAATGAAAAAAAAAATATGCCACATTTTCATTGCCAAATTTATATGGTTAAGTGTCTACGACAAACAAAATCCGTGAGAACAGAAAATTTGCCATAGAATATGTAACAAAGAAACTAGACAGAAAACTTTGCTCATAATCAAATCAGTTTGATTTAGAATAATGTATATTTAACAATGAAAACGTGGCACAGTTGGCTGTTCACACGAGTAAAGTTTGTTTGTCCATGCAGGTAACTTTGACGAGAATTCTTTGTTCGTGTAAACACGGCGCAGGAAATACTTCATTGCCAAAGTTTATTTGACAAAGATTCTATGCCACATTTTTCTTTAACAAATAATTTGCTCCGTGTGACCGCAAGCTGTTTAGCAAACTTTCTTTGTTACATTTTCTGTGACAAAGAAACTTTGGTCGCGTGAACAAGGTTTTTGGCAAATCATTGTATTCTGCCGGTTTGGCGAAGCTTGCAACGATGTTGGCCGATAAATGACGATGTTTGACGATATTTACCGATTGCCATTATTAAAGAAGTTTATGTATAGGTTAGAGGCTATGAAGAGAAATCTTCGCAATTAAGAACCTGAAGCGAGCGTAGCGAGCGGAAGGTTCTTAATTGCGAAGATTTCTCTTCATAGCCTCTAACCGGCTTAGTGTTTGCCCCAGATAATAAACTGATCCTGGTCTGCCCTGTTTTCCAACATCTTCCAGATAATCTTTGTTTGAGAGATATTTTGTGTAAAAAAAAATAAAAATAAAGAATTAATAATGAAAAATATAAAAAATCCCAAAATGACCACTCTCCAATGTACTTTGATTATAGTAATGATGCAACGTCAAAACATGATGCAATATCATGACAGTCCCAAAATAGCTTGGAGAGGAGGGGCTTAATTAGAATACTTTTGCAATGCTTTCGTTTAGCTTGGAGAGGAGGAGCATAATTAGAATACTGCTTCTAGAGTGAGTGTCATGCTGTCATTTATGATTTGTGTTCAGATGACTTTGCACATTCCCATTCATTCAGTTTTTGGAGCTCAAACATTGCTGGTCACTTTGATTTTCCTTTTTTGAATGAGGATTATTTTCTTCTCTTTACACAAATCATAGTTATTTGATTTGTGCTACGAGATGCATCTTATTGCAGAGGAACATATAAGAGGAGTATTTTATTTGGGATTATTTTTTATTTCTCCATGAAAAACGTATGCTGTGGATATTCATTAGAACTGCCTTTTCGAGGCAATTCTAACAAATATCTACAACATGCTTTAAAACAATGCTGTGGGTACCCATAGAACTGCCTCGTCGAGACGATTCTAATAAGTATCCACATGTTTTTACTATATTATGTGTTTATTTTAAAAATAACGTTATGGATAGCAATAGAACCGCCTCGTGTCGAGGTGGTTCTAATGAGTAACCATAAAATACTTTTTATGGAGAATTCTGCCAAATACTCCCTTCATCTGTCCCTCTGTAATGAGAAAAAAAAACGCTCATTCGAGAATTCCAAATCAATTTGACCTGTCATGTTGAAGCTATTTTTAGACATGACAAGCCACAGAAGACTGTACTTTTCTGATCACTTGAATTTTCAAGTCTTCAGTAGATTTATTGGTGAAGACTCTCTTCATGGATAAGTGATGGGTCTACACCAATAAATCTATTGAAAATTTGAAAATTCGGGTGATCTGATTGGTTTATTATCTGGGGCAAACACTAATGATGATTATCTATTCAAGTCAGGACAATTTCTGAGACATAAATGTATCTGAAGAAAACTCTTAACACAATATGATGCTCTTATTCTTGCAAGAAATGATGCCATCATCAGTGCCTGCACAGCGCGCGTCTGCATTGAAATCTTAGCTGGAACACCACCGTACTTGTATCATTGAAATCTGAGGCCACCATGCGAAGCTCACTCGCATTTCACCATACTGTAATTTGCAGCTATTACTGGATGCCAAGACAAGTACAGTACTGCACTATGGCACTGATGAATAGATTCGATTCGACCTTTAATCACCCCTGATTAACTATGTATATATACAAGGGATGTTACAAAACGAAAAAGCGCTGTTACGAAACGAAAAAGAGTCATAGTTTCCTAAAAACAAGGTCATCGTGGCTAAACAAATTTGTTAAGCCACGATGACCATGTCCTTTTGGAACTATGACTCTTTTTCGTTTCGTATCAGCACTGTTTCGTTTCTTAACAGCCTTGAAAACATAGATAACCAGGTGTGTTAATGACATTGATGGATAAATTGGGACTTTTTCTGCCCTTTCAACAGTATTTGAGTTATTTCAGACTAATAGTGAAAAAGACGAGATGGTATTGTTGAAGACTAGGAAAGAATCATGACCAATCACGATTATATGACACGTCCATAATAGTACAGAAGAAGGCACTACTATATAGGGCTTGGCGCATATTTCATAAATACTTACATAAATGTAGAGCTATTGTTTCGAGGCCAGATCTTGTCCTTAATCTGCAATATACTCCCAACTTGGCACTTAAGCAGCAGAAATGAAAAAAAAGGTTGAATTTGAAAACGGCTTGGGTCCAGATGAGGCTGCTTATTATGCACAGGGTATAATCGATTCCGCCAATTTTCGCTTCCTGCAGAGATTGTACATCATATTTGGCTTCCGCCGAGACTGTCCGCGAACTCTTGCTTCCTGCAGAGACTACTGTCCTCGAAAAATGGCTTCCTGCCGAGACTGTCCGCGTGATTCTGCTTCCTGCCGAGAGCCTCGGCAGGAAGCAGAATCACGCGGACAGTCTCTGCAGGAAGCCATTTATCATGTACAGAAGTTTCGGCAGGAAGCAAGAGTTCGCGGACAGTCTCGGCGGAAGCCAAGTATGATGTACAGTCTCTGCAGGAAGCGAAAATTAGCGGAATCGATTATACCCTGTGTTATGAGATGTTTGTCATCTAGTCTCTGAATGCTCGGTATGACAAAGCTTGGATGAAACATTTCTTCAAATTTTGTTGTTGTCTTTTTTTTTCTTTGGCGTTTCAAGTGTTAACAGCTTGACAGAGCGCACCATAACCGCGGTGTGCCAGTGCATGAATGTGGGCCTACGACCCAAATGGGGGCAATAATATCGCATATCATGGCAGTTCATGAAGAAAGATTGCCAAAACGATATGAGTATTTATAAATATTACGGTTTATATCTTCCTATGGCATATATATTACTTACAAGTATAAAGCTTTCTCTAAATGCTTGGTCTGTGCTAAACAGCCATTAAAGTTCATGCTTATCGAGTACGTGTACACCGTTACAACCATAAACATCATGATATATCTCAAAAGCCGACATCAAAATTTCCAGTGGTGGGTTTCAGGCAAGGGTGCGGGTGGTGGATTTTATAGCACTTCGACCAAAATGCGCAAAACTTACGAAACATGATATGTAGCAGTATACATGTATGTCGAAAAAAATGCAGTCCTTAAGTATTCTTGCACTGATGTTTACCTATAAGGCGGCTTATAAAATAACAAGGCACTATGGCCCAGCCTAAATGATCCACTATAAACAAAAATATAAAAACATGAGTCAGGCTCAAACATTACTCAATCTACCTAATGTCAACAATTTGGGGGTAATCAGTTATATCATGTATATAGTTTTCTTCCTTATGCTTACCTTACCGTATGTCAAGTCCCAGTAGCTCAGTAGGTTAACCCTTAAAGCGCCAAAAATTAAATTGTTGAAATTGGCAAACAGTGTAGATCCAGATGAGGTGGCTCATAATGAGCCACTTCATCTGAATCTACACTGTATGCCCTCTAGTGTTCGAATTCTCAATATGATATCGCTTGCAGGAAACATTTTTTGACATTCTGCAGACGTAAAGTTTGCCGTCTGCTTTTTGGCGCATTAAGGGTTAAAGTGCTGACCTGCTAAGCTAGTGGTCAGGGTTCGATGTCTGCAATCTTTTCAACTGTAAACTGGGTTCCACTGCACATAGCTTTTATTATCACCCTTCCATGGTTGAAATACTGTTGCAAAGGCATTAAAAGCGCAAGTCATCCATTCATCTCTACCGTGCGGTATATTGTGCAACCTAGTGGTACCATATGCAGTTCTGCGGTATTTCATGTGACCGCTCACGACATCTATGCGAATAGCTCTCTGTCATTGACTCTCTCGAATATAAGGACAATTTCTGAAAATATCTGCTGGCATAAAGTTATAATGTTGGTCAGTTTCAGCAAATTTGCCGTAACTGGACAGAATACCTCAATGAACAATGTAGACCAGGTCCGGAGGTTATAAAACTTGAGTACATTAAAGCTTACTGATTGGCTGCTTCCGAGCACATGCTCGGAAGCAGCCAATCAGTGTGCTTCATTTTGAGTTTGAGATTAGACTCAAGTTTTATATTCAAGTTTTATAACCTCGGACCCAGACTAAGGAGCAGTTTGATTTTAAGATGTATAAGTACATCGCTACTTGTACGCCATGCAGTTTCACAAAGAGGAACTTAACTCATTTTCCTGGTTGCTTCCTTGGGTATTGATACCCTTTCAAAATGAGGTCAACTTTTAAACAACAGAGTTTGCTTATAATGGAGCAAATGCTTTCCTTGAAGAATTGACCCCCATTGAGAAGGGATATAAAAAAAATTAAGCAGTAGAGTTGCGCCACCTGCATGTGCACCCTTTCACCCAAAAAGTTGTTCCGCATTGTTTAATATCAGCCTATTCAGAACAAACTGGTTAGAAGGAAGATTCTATTACAGAATAAAAGTTGAGGATACCCTTATATCAAATGTAGATTCGGTATTTGGTTTAATTTTCAGTTTTTGCTGACACTCAGGAATTGTCCTACCGCGCAGCCTCGAAACCAGACTTAGATCATATAGGATCGTTAGCCTAACAAGCTAGTTAAGAGGTCAACTCATTAAGTGATTTATGACTTTATAGCCATATACACTGATTTTTTTTTTGGTTGCAAAAATGTGAGAAGCTTTTGCAATGCAAAAGCTTCTCACATTTTTTCAACAAAAAATGACAAATACTCAACCAGTCTGTGCTAGTGTGTCAACTAATGAGTGTCTTTACTTATCAATTATATTCATAGATTTTTAACGCTAACAGAGAAGACTCAGCTCAGACCGCGCGGGCGTTTAATCTGATCTGAGTTCCCTGTTTACACATTGCTGTTAGGTACCTTTTCACGTGACAAGGCTTAAATAATATTTGATTTGAAATATTTGAAAATAATTTATAAATATTTGATTTGCTCGGTGTTTGTGTCAAGTACTAATTGATTTTGACAGATGAGGCTGTTATACAATTTGTAACGTTGATACCCAGTTCAGGTAAGCTCAGCCCGGCATAGCTCATTACGTCTTAGGTCATCAGGGGCCAAATATATAAAACAACTTAAGTGGTTGCTATGCTGTTGCTAAGGCTGACTTTCTATGATGGAGACTCCCTACAACTATGGAATTTGCTCTGGGGGAACAGTCTTTTTAGACTGTTCCTCCAGAGCAAATTTCAAAGTTGTAGCGAATCTCCTTCACAGAAATTTAGCCTTAGCAACAGCACAGCAACGATTTAAGTTGTTTTATAAATACGGTCCCAGTTCATTTCAGTTTACTCAGCTTTTCTCATCTGATCTGACGAAACCCAACCCATCTCGTCTCAGTCCATATCATTTCCGCTGGGTCAGTTCTGTTTCGTCCCATGCCGAACAAACATAATCTGCTGAACATACCTCTGCCCAACTAATGTCAACTGTTGGCTCGTGTCAGTCTGGCTCTGCTTCACTCATCTTTATATCACAGGGGTAATACCAATTTGCTTGCAAGTGCTTTCTACCGATCCTGTACTGTGCGACACCGATCCTGGGCTGTGCAAAGTCGCTCAGTATTATCTATCGGCCAACAAGTCGGTCGTAAGCAGTAGCAATAACAATAATAATAATAATGATACTATTATTAATGACTGTCGACCAAGCTGATACTGTTGTCAATTATCTCAGTCCATAGCCACTTCTGCATTTCTTCTCGGTCGACAACACAGAAAGGGGAATCGGTCAGCTCATCCAGCGCCAAACTAAACAGCAACAGCCACTGACTTGCGATTTATAGAAATATCATAGGATAATGTGGGATGTTGTATCAGCTGTCCATATAATCGTTATTGACTAGGCTGATTACCGGCTATGTAGAGAATGAACAAAAGCAGGGTAACACAACACAAGAAATGTCTTGAATATTGAGAAAATCAACTACATTCGATCGATCTTTGGGTTCATCTTTTCATACACAAAATAAGGTCAAGTTTAAACTATAATCTTTCTTAAGGATTTGTTTTGAATCGGATTTTGGGAAAACTTGTCTCCTGTCAAATGTAAAATTAGGCTTTTCCTATATGTTAGTATTGTAGATACTTGTATGCGCAGGCTGATCTGAATATGTGGCATACCTGTGTTTCCATTACAGTTAAGTGGTTAACAGTGTCTTCAAATTATTTGGATATTATCAAAAGTTTACAAAATAGCTTCAATGGTCGTGTCAAAAAATCGGGACACATGTGTCTGAGCAAAGATAGAAACCAGCTTAGACTACTCGGGGCAGTCCAATCAGCGTCTAGCATGCTTGTGCTATCCCACCATTAGCTTGGTAAAAAAGCGCTAAAACCGAAAGCAGTTTAATATGCAAACGGTGTAGATCCAGATGAGGCGGCTTATTATTATGAGCCGTCTCATCTGGATCTAGACTGTCTCAATATAAAGTTGTTTATTTTTTGTTTTTGTTTTTTTATTTTTTGCAGAATCAAATATGTCGTCTGCTTTTTTCGCGCTTTATAAGTAATTATCAGCTGTGTCCCAGTGTATAGGGTATCTCTTACGTACTCACTGACTATGTACATTAAATATTAATAATTTCTAAACACACTTTCTAAGTCGCTATAAGATTCAGAGGTGCTATGTATATTAAGCAAGTTGTAAATTCACTGGAATCTATGTACGTTTCTAAAGCTTTTAGATTACATTCCTGATAGTAATAAGCCAGGATCCCCTGCTTGGAAAATCCTGAAACTAGCTTGTTCAAACAGTAACGACTCAGACCAGCCTGCGCACCAGCACATCCTGATCAACTGGAGTATAAATTTTAGGAAAGTTCTGAAATTCTGATGAAGGACTAGTTATGATAAGATTAAAGACAGATTAACTGTGCAGTCTGATCTGGCTTTTATTGCTCGTGAGTGCCAATTTACTGTGTTTCCTTCGCGCAGAGTTGATGTAATGCGCACCTGTATGATGCAGATTTCTGATATGGATGATATTCTCGTGCATACACACGGACAGACGGACACACTTAAGTATGGAATAGGATTGTGGTAAAATGGGGGATAAGAAAAAAGACCAGGAGACTCCACTTTGGTTAATACGGTACGATGCCGAAGGTAACGTAATTTACTAACGCTAACTTTACGAAACCGTATTTCACCATATATATTTGGGCGAAAATCTGATAAAAAGGTTCCCAGTACGCATAACGTCGCCCTGACGTTGGTTGGTTGGTTGATTTGATGCTTAACGTCCACGGTAAACAACTAAGGTCATGTCGGGACGGTCAGTTAACCTAACCACACTATTCCTGGGCAGGCTTAGACCTCCTAAGCGGTTAACCAGTACTAAGTGCACATACTTTCACCAGTAACTGACAACTGCCCTTCTTGAATCAGCGGAAGGAGAAACGAAAGTATGTGGCCAGACCAGGATTCGAACCCAGGACCTCTGACTTACGAGTCAGGTTCCCTACCGATTGCGCTACCCGGCCCGGCATCGCCCTGACGTCATTTCAACGTCATGTACCTGTTTGATTTAGACTAAGATACCGGTAATTGGCATCGGAAGGGCAGTCCAGACACACAACTAAGAGTGAGCATTTGGAGATATCATTAAAGGATAACATATCATGATTTTGGTAAATCTGGGTCGAAATGTTACTCCACGACATTGCAACCGTTCCTAAGGAGCGGCTGTAGTGTAGTGGATAACGCTCCAGACTACCCATCCAGGGGTTGCAAGATCGATCCCCCGCTTCTCTGGTCTTTCGGATGAGACTTTAAGCCGAGGTCCCGTCTCCATATGACCTCGTTGTAGATGGGACGTTAGACCCGAACTCACTCACTCACTCACTGCATATGGAACGCCATAACTGTCTTATATTCGGATATGTCATTCTATGACATGTCCGAATCTAAGATAGTTGTGGCGTTCCATACGTTCTCCTTCTTACTGCATCCGCGCAGTCTTATCAGGGCTGCTCGCCCCTATACTTTGTGTGGTCTATGGCAACAATAAATAGGATCCTTTGGCGCCAAAAAAGCGAAACTAATGTCAGGACGACGTCATTTCGACATCATGTGCCCGCTGGGTTAAGGCCTCGTCTTCACAACCAAACGATTGACGCGTGAAAAAGGGACCTTAATTACGTCATGTGTATATTAGAAAGACTCAAACTATCGTGTGCAGCTTTTGGAACTGTGTTTTTCAACTGTTTTGCGGTTGTTGTTGTTTTTATTTTTTATTTTTTTAACCATTGGAAGGACTTAACACGTGACGTCGTAATGACGTTGCAATGACGTCGATGCGACATTGATGTTGACGTCGTATCGACGTCATTGCGACGTCTTTACGACGCGTTCGTAATGTGCCCGCTTGGAAGTACCATTGATAACCGAGCTCAATGTTCAGAAATAATAATATTAAAATTAAGTTTCTCCCTTCGAATCAAATTAAAGGTAAAAAAAAATAATAAGATTACTTAAGAATGGTTTTCTTATTCGTGGTCTATTGACACAGTCATATTTTACTAAAAGTGAACTTGTCAGATAAAAACTGAGCTTCAAGTACAAGCTGAGACTCGGCTTTAACATTTCTACGTAACTATAAAACAACTTTTGCTAATACATATATTGTCTAGTCTATTGATTTAGAACTTATTCGGCCTACATGATTTTTCGAACTAAGCGCAAAAAGTACTGTTTAAACCATTTTATTCCTGTTGTAAAATATGATGAATATGTGATTTAACTGTTTGGATATTGCACGAGTAAATGAAAGCACACAACTCCACAATGGGGATAAGCTATCAGTTCTTCATAAAAGGATATGTTGTTTTTCAGAACCGCTGCAAATTCACGGACACTGCATTAGCATGCTGTTTCTCCCACTGTTTCCACATAGTGTATCTGGGCTGTTTTCTCTCTGCTTCTAACTTGTTTTCTTGCACACCGGATAGAAAATGCCATTCTTTCCACCTGGGATAGAAAATCTTTTCTTGCACACCGGATAGAAAATGCCATTCTTTTCACCTGGGATAGAAAATCTCATCTTACCCTGGTGTTCTGACCCAGGACCGGAAAAAAAATCACGAGCTGTCAATGCATTGGTTGTATAGGAGCTCGCGTTCCTGCGTCGTCAAGTGACGTTGGCATTTAAGATGATGACGTCACGAAGACGGTAAAAATGACGTCAGTTTATGCACGCCAGTCGTTGACGTAAAGAGCCGAATGGCGGTCGTTGAAAGCGGCGCCTTCTTTCAAAATCAAATTTAAACCTCTCAAGCACTAGAATTACGCATTTTAAGAGGTTCTGAAGTTAAAACAAAACGTGGTGTGCAAGAAAAAGTGTCTATCATTGGTGTGAGGTGCGGATAGAAAAATCCGTCACTCGGGATCACTGTTCGGTATCACTCGGCAAGCCTCGTGATGCCGAACAGTGACCCTCGTGACGGATTTTTCTATCCACACCTCACACCCATTACAGATCCTTATAATCTTACCCAGGTGTTCTTACCCAGGACAGAATAAAAATCACGAGCATTCGATGCATTGGTTGTATTGTAGGTCACGGATCTGCGTCGTCAAGTGACGTTGGTATTTTATATGATGACGTCACGAAGACGGTAAAAATGACGTCAGTTTATGCACGCCAGTCGTTGACGTAAAGAGCCGAATGGCGGTCGTTGAAAGCGGCGCCTGCTTTCAAAATCATATTGAAACGTCTCAAGCACTAGAATTACGCATTTTAACATGTAAAACGTGGTGTGCAAGAAAAAGTATCTATCATGATGTGAGGTGTGGATAGAAAAATCCGTCTCGAGGGTCGATGTTCGGCATCACTCGGCATCATGAGAAAAAACCGTCACTCGGGATCACAGTTCGGCATCACCAGGCAAGCCTCGTAATGCCGAACAATGACCCTCGTGACGGACTTGTCTATCCACACCTCACACCCGTGAAAGATACTTATAATCCTTCACATGTGTAATAGTATATCTAGGCTGTTTACTCGAAGACTCTGGCGTTTTACCTGCAGAGCCATTTCTGGGCTGTCGGCCTTCGTATTCTTCCTAATTCTTACCTTTTTCACTTTAGTATATCTCGACTGTTTGCTGTGAATTTCTGAACCCTGGTTCTGACTTTTTTGACTCATAGTATATCTATTCTGCTTTAAGCCCTAGCGCAAACTTTTGCTTCTATAACATTTCAGGACAGCTTTTCCCAAACTCCGACAATTTTTATCATCATAGTATTTATATCCAGAGTCTTTCCTCCGAGTCGAATTCTTACTTGTTTTTCCCTTCACGGGTGTCATTGATTGGTTGATTTATTGCTTAACGTCCACGGTAAACAGCTGTGGTCATGTCGGGACGGTCAGTTAACCTAACCACACTATTCCTGGGCAGGAATTCTCTCCCAAAGTCTGATTTTTTATCACTGATATATGAGCCCTGCTTTCTGTAATCTTCTTTCTTTACATCCCCATGCTTTATCTTGGCTATTTCTCCCAAAGTCTGACTTTTTATCACTGGTATATACTGTTCCTTTTCCTTCAGAGTCTTTTAATCACTGGTATATCTGGCTTGATCTCTAAAATTCTGTTTTTTCCTCCTTATAGTATAGTATATATAGTATAACAGCGCAGATGGCATCCAGAGGGAGATCAAGGTAAAGGGGCAGAAGCTGGGTACTGTAAGCAGCTTCAAATACCTTGGAGCAGTTGTCTCAGATGATGGCTCAAAACAGGAGGTTCTCTCAAGGATAGCACAAGCCACTTCTCAGCTCTTGCCAAGCTGAAACCAATTTGGAGAGATAACAACATATCTCTTGGATCAAAGGTGACACTTATGCGCTCCCTTGTCATTTCCATATTTCTGTATGCCTGTGAATCATGGACCTTGACAGCAGAGTTAGAGAAAAGAACGCAGGCCTTTGAGATGAGGTGCTACCGAAGGTTACTGAACATTTCGTACAAGGACCATATAACCAATGAGGAGGTTCGCAGGAAGGTCCAAGCAGCCATTGGAGAATATGATGAACTCCTGACGCTGGTCAAGAAACGGAAACTAAGGTGGTTTGGCCACGTCTCAAGGTCTTCTGGTTTAGCAAAGACAATTCTTCAGGGCGCAGTGAAAGGAAAAAGAAGAAGGGGTAGACAGAAGAAGAGGTGGGAAGACAATATCAAGGAGTGGACTGGAATGGATTTTGCCAGCTCAACTAGGGCAGCTGAAGACAGGACAAGGTGGAAAGGGATTGTTTTGAAGTCAGCTGTGGTGCCCCAACGACCTAGTAAGGTTATGGGATAGAATAGAATAGAATAGAATAGTATATGAGGCTGGGTGTTTTCCCCAAGGTCTGACTTTTCAATACTGGTATATCTGGTCTCTGTCCATAACCGTGTACCCTTTTCTCCTCGTTGTATATCTGGGCTGTTTTACCCAAAGTCTGACATTTTAATACTGGTATATCTGGCTTGCTCTCTGTGAAATTCTGCCTTTTACTCCTTACAGTATACGTGATTGTTTTTCCCAAAGTCTGACGTTTTAATACTGGTATATCCGGACTGCTCTCTGTGAAATTCTGCCTTTTACTCCTTACAGTATACGTGATTGTTTTTCCCAAAGTCTGTGAAATTGTGCATTTTACTCCTTATAGTATAAGTGGCTGCTTTTCCCAAAGTCTGACATTTTAATACTGGTATATCTGGCTTGCTCTCTGGGAAATTCTGCCTTTTACTCCTTATAGTATAAGTGGCTGCTTTTCCCAAAGTCTGACATTTTCATACTTGTATATCTGGACAGCTCTCTCTGAAATTCTGCCTTTTACTCCTTATGGTATACCCGGTAAGTGGCTGCTTTTCCAAATGACTGACGTTTTAATACTGGTATATCTGGACTGCTCTCTCTGAAATTCTGCCTTTTACTCCTTACAGTATACGTGATTGTTTTTCCCAAAGTCTGATGTTTTAATACTGGTATATCCGGACTGCTCTCTGTGAAATTCTGCCTTTTACTCCTTATGCTATACCCTGTAAGTGGCTGCTTTACCAAAAGACTGCTTTTAGATTATGAAGCGCATACTGTAATACTCAAATAAGCCTGCGTGTCTGCGCAAACGTATCATGGTCTTTTCAATGCAGTATACGTGATTGTTTTTCCCAAAGTCTGTGAAATTGTGCATTTTACTCCTTATAGTATAAGTGGCTGCTTTTCCCAAAGTCTGACATTTTAATACTGGTATATCTGGCTTGCTCTCTGGGAAATTCTGCCTTTTACTCCTTATAGTATAAGTGGCTGCTTTTCCCAAAGTCTGACATTTTCATACTGGTATATCTGGACTGCTCTCTGGGAAATTCTGCCTTTTACTCCTTATGGTATACCCGGTAAGTGGCTGCTTTTCCAAATGACTGACGTTTTAATACTGGTATATCTGGACTGCTCTCTCTGAAATTCTGCCTTTTACTCCTTACAGTATACGTGATTGTTTTTCCCAAAGTCTGACGTTTTAATACTGGTATATCCGGACTGCTCTCTGTGAAATTCTGCCTTTTACTCCTTATGGTATACCCGGTAAGTGGCTGCTTTTCCAAATGACTGACGTTTTAATACTGGTATATCTGGACTGCTCTCTCTGAAATTCTGCCTTTTACTTTTTACAGTATACGTGATTGTTTTTCCCAAAGTCTGATGTTTTAATACTGGTATATCCGGACTGCTCTCTGTGAAATTCTGCCTTTTACTCCTTATGGTATACCCGGTAAGTGGCTGCTTTTCCAAAAGGCTGCTTTTAGATTATGAAGCGCATACTATAATACTCAAATAAGCCTGCGTGTCTGCGCAAACGTATCATGGTCTTTTCAATGCAGTGGGTTTAGATTTCCAAGGGTACATAAATCCTTTTTGAGAAGAAAGAAAAAAATCTAAAGGAAACCCCACCAGAAATGCGAAGTTGCGTATGCTGATCTGCGTCTTCAGTGTTTACACATGTCGTAACTTAGATTTTCACGCGACGTTGATCATTGTCATAAGCTTAAACCACAGGTGCCGCATGTACACATTTGATTTTCGGGTAAGTGAATGAGTGAGATACATGGGTTTTACCGCACACCAGCACAAAAATGCTATTTCGCACCGAAAGCGTTTTAAAGAATACTTAATATGCCTAAGGTCTGAAACGATTTTCGAATGCACAGTTATAATTATTTATTACGTCAGCTTACATGTTCACACATTGTTGTCATGTCATAATTGTAGTTTGGCAATATATTACAAAAATGTACCTTATTTGTTGTTGTCTACCATTTATCAATTTATTCAGTGAGTTCGATGAAGACTGAAAAAACTGAGGCAATAAATAAAAAAAAATAGATAAGAAAAAAAAGAAAGAAAGAAAACAAAAAATTTCAAATGATGGACTAGCCGATAGTACATTATGTTTTTCCTGTTTATCAGTTAATCAACAAGAATCCAAGTTGTGGGATAGTTTCAGCAATTTTACTTGTTGTCAGTTTTTCCCCGGTATTTGGGGTATAATAATAATGATAATAAAAGTAATAATAAGGAGCACTAGAATCTGGAGATAATATACTAAAAATGACATCAGAGGTGCTATATATTGAAAATCATAAGTTCATTGCAAATTATTTTTTTTCTCCTTGTTCTTCTTCTTTTTCATCTTCTTCTTCTTATTATTATTATTATTATTATTACTACTACTATAATTATCATTATATACTACCGCACATAATTTTAAAAGCATAACTACTGTAAAAAATAATTCAATCATACTTATTCATAGAAATAAGAAAAATTAAATAAATTAATTTAAAATGTGAATAAATAAAAGGTGCGAGAAAAAAAAAGGGGGGGGCTGATGTTAATGAAGTTGAATGGAGCTTTTCAGAAATGATCAATTTTACTGTTGCTTCAATATCCGATATTGGGTAGATTATCTTAATCTACCTGTCCAGTCAGCGCCGTCGAGGTACCCTAATCTAAGGGATACAACTGCACTTACACTACAGACAGGTGTCTTTACCTGTACGACTTACAGGTAACTTCCCTTGCATATAGTATGAAATAGTGTGGTTTGATACTGGTATATCTGGACTGCTCTATCTGAAATTCTGCCTTTTACTCCTTACAGTATACGTGATTGTTTTTCCCAAAGTCTGACGTTTTAATACTGGTATATCCGGACTGCTCTCTGTGAAATTCTGCCTTTTACTCCTCATAGTATATGTGGCTGTTTTCCCAAAGTCTGACATTTTATAACTGGTATATCTGGCTTGCTCTCTGGGAAATTCTGCCTTTTACTCCTTATAGTATAAGTGGCTGCTTTTCCCAAAGTCTGCTCCTTATAGTATAAGTGGCTGCTTTTCCCAAAGTCTGACATTTTAATACTGGTATATCTGGACTGCTCTTTGTGAAATTCTGCCTTTTACTCCTCATAAGATATGTGGCTGTTTTTTCAAAAGTCTGACATTTTATAACTGGTATATCTGGACTGCTCTCTGGGAAATTCTGCCTTTTACTCCTTATAGTATATGTGGCTGTTTTTTTTTCTCCAAAATCTGACCCTTTTATTACTGGTATATCGGGACTGCTGTTTGTAAAATTCTGCCTTTTACTCCTTATAGTATATGTGGCGTTTACTCCTTTTAGTATATGTGGCGTGTGGTGTCCTGACTTTTATCACTGATATATCTAGACTGCTCTTCGTAAACTTCTGCCTTTACTTCTCCCAATGTATGGCTTTGGTATGTCTGGACCGCTGTCTGTAAAATTCTGCCGTTAACTCATCATGGTTTGTCTGGGCCTCCGCTAAGTTCTGACTTCTTATCTCTGGTAAATTCGGACTGATTCAGGGGTATTTTTTTTCTCCTTATCGTGTTTTCTTCCCATTTATCACTCTATGTATATGTGGGATGCTCTTCATATCTGGACACACAACATTGAAGCATCAAAAAAGAAAACAAAGGACACTTTGTTTTCTTTTTGATGTTTCAACGTCGTGTGTCCACTAGTCTCGCTCGGGCTCTTTAGCTACAAAATAAAGGCCATAGACGTGGAGATGGCTGAAACAAAAGTACGGCTAGCACTATAAGCAATCAAATAAGGAGAAGCTTTACTGAAACCTAAACAGTATGTCTATGAAGGAATTGATGAAGAAGGAAGAATATCCTCAATGGATGATTCAGTATGACCAGACAGGTGAATCATGTTTTAATTTATTTTTCTCCTTGTATAAGTCAAAGTTAACCATTGCCCTTGCAATCTGGCAATTGTGTGTGAATTTTATTTATACTGAATACTGTACTATTAATGTAGTACGAGTATCTAAGTTATCCGTAACGCTTGTGTAACAAAAATATGCAGATTTCAGCGCGAGCGGTTTCACAGATCTTCCTTCGCCTGGAAAAAAATGCTCTTTTTAACATTTAAGAACAGTATAAAATAACCTGACTGAGTAGGAATATATGCGAAAATGTTGTAGTTTAAACCCAGCAGGCACATGACGTCGCACTGACGTCGATGCGCCGTTGTGACGTCGCATCGACGTCAGTATGACTCTTTCCGACGTCATGTGCCCGCTGGGAAATTATAAATTGTATGAAAGCCACTGCTACGCAAGTCAATTCAAACAAATGGAGATTTGTTCTTTCTGAAAGTATGATTTCATTATATTTTGAGTATCGTCATTTTTATGAAGAACTTATTTATTTAAAGATAAAATAGGGTAGGTCGCCCCTGACTCGCTTTTCGCCTAAGACCCCTGTCTATTAACCCACCTCGTGTTTGGGTGGTGCGGTAGCTGCCAGCACAAATAACTGCAGCTATTTAGTCATATTCCGTGTTATAAGAAAAAAATGCATGGGTTTTATCCAACCACCCAAATCAGCCTTTTATTGGTACTAACCCCTGACACAGACAGAATCCCAGTACAGCTTCATATAAGGTCCGTAATATACCGAGTTAAATCATATAGGGGAGAGTCGGGTAACTTCGGACAGCGAGTAAATTCGGACAGTGACAGTGTTTCTTTTATATGCCAGTTGTTTGGAACTAAAACAAAAATAACTGGCCAAACAGTGAAAATCCTGATGAGACGGCTCATGATGAGCCGTCTCATCTAGATTTTCACTGTTTGCAGTGGTATGTCCGAATTTACCCGACTTTACCCTAGTTTGGTGTCAAATTAAAACATGATGCAGACAGGGCAAATAGATCCGCCTCGTGACTCCTTGTATAGACGATCAGTACCAGTTATTTGGAGACTTCATGCAAGTCCATTAATCAGGGTCGGATCTGTTTAAATCAAATTAGCATGTGATAAAGGTAAATGTTTTGCATGCAGTGTTTGCTTGGTCCCGATACAAAAATAATTTTTCTTACAAGGAACTATAGGGTCCAGTGGGGGGTACTACATAATTCGATTTTTATAATCTTTTACTGTACATAACGTCATCAGAGGAATTAAGTGTAAGAAAGTTATGGGTTATATGTACATGTATTTGTTTTGCTAAGTTTTGCACTTGTTTGTTCAGAGTCCTATGAAATGATAAATTTGATGTTTTCACTGACCATGTAATTTTATAGGAGTTACTGAATGACCGGTGTAGGAAAAAAACATGTCTTCCATTGTGTATGACTTCACCGTTCAGACCAGGACCAAGCAAGCAGGTTGTAAAAGGCCCGCTGAAAATTGAAAATGCAACGCAGGATCCAATCCTTTTTTTAACCTTCTCTGAGTCAACGGGGAGATTTGTTTGGCCGGTAGGGTTATGCACCATGTAGCTGTATCATATATAGGGTGCCCAAGATACATTTCCCCCAGGTCATCGACGCCTTATGATATCGTAATTCAAACTGTTGCGTAAATTACAAAATCGTGCAATCATTTCAATTTATGACATTAAATGTACATTAATCTTTATTTCCTGTAATTGAAGTAATCCCGTGGCTGAAATTGATCCGAATATGGTTTTCCTTAAAAATATAGGATTACTCTACAACATGAAATGATTTCTACGCTGATGGAGGTAGTACTTAAAAAACGATGAATAATTCACTCGCTGACACCCGTTCCGTATAAGGCATGGTAGTCGTAGACTGGCTCCAGACCCCAGTCATAACTAGGGAAAAGCTCCTTTTTTTCTTATAAGAACTGCCAGACTTGTGCATCACTGGAGTCTAATGAAAATTCTGTCCTATAGTTTTTTATGACAATGTAATGTGTCATGCTAAAGCCGGTGTAGGAGTGTTCGTGGTCGGGGATGGAGCTGGGTAGGCGTCCTACTAATGTAGATAATAGTAAGGCAAGGGCTTGCATTAGGTGCGGGTGGGGGTGTTTGGACAGTTTTCTCTATCAAATATAATTTATTTTCTTTCTTCCTTTCTCTGGGTGGGTGCTCGATATAGACTGAAACACTGTCTCAAAGAGCCATTAAACCCAAAAACACCAACCAACCGTTTCGTATAGACAGCTTAAGCCGTGCCACGTGAAAATAAAAAATGAACATCTTTTATTATGCCCCTGCCGTTTTCAAATAGGGGTCATATAGTATCACCGCTGTCCGTACGTACGTCCCGTCCGTACGGACGTCCGTGGGTACTAAAAATGGGTATGTTCGATATCTTTTGAAAACATTAGTGTATTGAATTCATATCTTATACAAATGGTATATAATCATAAAATACAGGTCCAGTTCGATTTAAGGTAAAATCCGTCTGTTATTATGGAAGTTATGGCCCCTTTTCAACTTCATTTTGTATGAAAAAATGGTTTCCGTTCATAATCTTTTGAAAAGATTAGTGTATTGGATTCATATTTTATACTCAGGTAAATAATCAGAAAATATAGGTCAAGTTCGAGTTAGGGTTAAATCCGTCAATCATTATCGGAGTTATGGCCCTTTTTCGACTTAATTTTGTACGAAAAAAAAAGGTTTCCGTTCGTTATCTTTTGAAAAGATTAGTATATTGGATTTATATGTTATACACAGATATGTAATTATAAAATACAGGTCAAGTTCAATTTAGGGTAAACTCCGCCGATTACTTTGGGAGTTAAGGCCCTTTGTCAACTTCATTTCATACCCAAAAAAATGGTTTCTGTTTGTTATTTCTTTAAAAAATAATTACTTGTTTCCGGGCTATTTCATTTGGAAAGTTGCATGGCATCCATTTTTATGTTAAGATACAGAATGTTTCTAAGGAAAACAATAAAACATGTACCACACAAGTCTGCCTCTGTGAACCTAGTGCCAGTACCTGAAGCAAGGCGCCATCTTACTTAAGGCACTAGGCGGGGGCATCCATGTCCAATGGACACATTTCTAATTGTTATGAATAATATACAGGCGAAATATGACTATTTAGATTAGCTCTACGGAAAAGGCATAGGTGCATATTTTTTTTTTTTTTGAATATATTATAATCGCCATTACCGTACGTAATTCAGTGAAGTAATTTCATACAGTCTGTTGTATCATAATTTGTTATTAATTTTACGTAAAATAACACAAACATTTTGCTCTCGATTGACCAGTCGGCCAGTATATTAATGATCGCTTAATCTGGTTTAAGATTAGCTGCCCATTAATAGCCTGAGATTAAGCCCCAGCCGGGTGAAAAATACATTATCGATGCAAAGCAAGATGCATGTGGGCATCATTGTCAAGGACTCGGCTTCTTCTCCCCCTGCCCCCCCCCCCTCCCCGGGAGCATAAATTGCATACTTGTCAGACCAGGAGAAGACTGCTGTTCCTATAAGGGGCTCTCATGTATGCATTGAAAGCGCAGACACTGGTCTGCGCTTTCAGTGTATACGTGAGAGGCCCCTCCTTTTTCGCTTGACCAGACAGTATGGACCTAAACTAATTTGTGGTGGCTAGTTTGTTTTTGCTTACACGTATATGAGTTTAACAATCTTCCTGAAATTTTGTGTGGTGGGGTATTTTGTCAACAATACAGTATGTGATTGTCAAATGGAAGGAATTTAAATTGTGATCCAAGGAAAGGGGTCTAAAAATGATATCGATGAAAAGAGAACATAAAACTAGAAGAAGGAAATACCAAAGCTATTCTACGATCGACGGTGACCATTATGAGCATGTCACTTTTAGCCAGTACCAATATTGTAAGTAAGAACCTTTTTAGGGCAATTTACAAACGCAGAAGCGCAGACCCCCTCTCCCCACCCCCAAGCGCAGATCCCCCCCCCCCCCCTCCCAGTGTGCTCATGTGCAATACTAAGACTCAGAGAGGATTCTAAAAAGAGAACTACGAGGCGCAAGGCCTGAACAGACTGCGTATTTACATTTTGTAAATCCTCGAACACAGGTTTCCTGAAGACCAAAAAACAAACAATGACTTAACGTAGTGATTTGTGGTAAAAACAAAATCTGAATAAAACAAAGTTATAATATATCTCCCTGAACGTTACCAGACTTCTTATCCTTGTTGTATTCTTCAGTTTGAAATACAAAAATGAGTGACATGCTGATGAAAATAGTTTTATACAACCCAGATCAAAAGATAAGTTTCGACGCAAAACTCTAAAAACTTACGATCATTATTGAAAATGCATTTAGGCCTGAAGGCACTTCAGTGCATTGAGAGTAACTATTGCTCTAACCTGGTTTCAAATTGCCAGGCTGAACTTATTGAAAACACTAGCTCATTCTCAAATGTTCGACCATTTATAACGTGCGTGTATAAGTATAGGGTAGGTAGGTATGCCTGTATCACGCGTACTGTATCAAAAGTACATAAATGTGACCAAGAACGGTGTTCCAACTTTGAAAAAGTAGACTCTTCGCTGTGGCCCCGTCTCCGTATGACCTTGAGGCAGGGACGTTAAACCCGAGTTCACTCAGTCACTATACATGAACGTATTAATGTGAATGGTTACACTTTCAGGGGAAGTCATTCATGTATTTTCATATTTTCTCTCTTCTCCATTGGAGCCAACTCTTTACGAAAAAGAATTTAAAACCATAGGAGCAAATTCTTTCCTTTAAACCTTTAAAAGAGGACCCAGAGCCCTAGATAAGAGGGGTATTTGATGATAATTGAAGGATAATTTTTTTTATTTCTCATTGAAACCATATGTTGTGATCCCTCATCTGAACCGTCTCGTCGAGACGGTTCAAATGAAGCGTCACAACATATGTCTTTATATTGAAATAACAAAAATTATCCTAAATTATCATCAAATACTCCCTCTTATCTGGAGCTCTGAGGACCCCCTCTTGGAAGGGCATCAACCTCAGATGCAGCAAACAGCATGTCACGGAATTTGTTCCCTTTTTTGAAAATGGCGGAAAAAATGGAGGTGTACCCAAAAATCTTAATAGATGGACGGATGGGTGGTTCAACTAATAGACGAGCTGTTGAGTGGACAGATCGACTCTTTAGATATATAGTATTTTAAGCTGGTACATGTAGGAGCTGGGTGGAAAATAGAAAAATGTATAGGTGAGTGTGCAAGAGAGACAGTCTGACTGACAGACGGACAGTCGATATGAGTAAGAAATATTTTGACTTATCTAACAGCAGGAAATACTAAGAAACATTTTTTTCTCGTTTTTTCCGAAGGAAAAGCTTGATCTATATGTTGACGTGGAATCACGATATGTTTTGTATAGCAAAAAGACCTTGGTTGGAAAAAAATATATTATCTTCATAACTATGGGCTGAATTAGGTAAAAAAAATCACTGGTTTATGGGTTTATGAACAAAGAACAATTATGTTTTGGTAGTCTATAGGTTTCAAAATCAATATTATAACGTGTCATATGTATGAAAAGAAAAGAAAATTATTTTGATATTTGTATGAAAATTTGTGCGGTTTCTTTTGGAAGTTAGCGTTTAATTCTGAAACTTGATTCAATCATGGTTCTGACTTTTACAGGGACTATATAAATTAATAAAGAACAAATCATCATGATCCACATTGTTTACAAGTTAATAAATCTTCATTTATTGCCGATTATCAACAGTGAAATAATTCAGACATATATATGATCCAAAAAAGGCTCGCTATAGGATTTGTGCATTTATGAAGAGTATACGTAATCACGAATAAGAAACGAAATCATACTTTCTCACATTTAATATGTATCAGTTCTGATAGTGCTGATTTTTTTAAAGTTAAAATGGTCAAAAGTAGTTATTCTAGCGTTGCTGGGGGAGAAAGGATTTTGAGAGCTTCTATGTTCGTTAACAAAGACCGTAAGTATAGGTAAATCGGTTAAGTAACGTCATATTCTGATGTCACGTTGCCGGTGTTAAAGTGTATGGGTACATCTTTAAGTAATGCTTTTACGTGTTTTACAAAGGGGAACAACTTTTATGATTCCATTTTGCTTACCTGAACGACGAAGCCCTTTATAAAGGGAGTTTACTCTTAAAGGAAAGAATTTGCTCCTAGCAAATTCATTCCTTCAAGAGTTGACCTAATTTGTAAAGGGAGGCAAATATTAAAATAGCAGAGTTGTTTCCTTGAAATTTAAAAAAAAATGTGGCAACGTTTGGCGGTACTGGCCGTGCAACCATAGCAGATGCATATATCAAAGCAATCGGACATTCTCGCCGATATCTATTCAGGATACGAATTGGCCGAAGGGTTACGATTGATAGCAAAGAACCGCTTGTGGATAAGTTACTGCTTTTCCATTATATTTTGTATCCGTAGCTTTCCAGCAGGTGCATGATGTCGTGCTGACCTCAGTTGACGTCGTGACGCCAAATAGACGTCAGTGTGACATCATTTCGACTTTAAGTGTCCGCTGGGTTGTTGATTCGAGAAGGGTAAGTGCGGCTGCGCTGGCTGATCTGGAAACCTTCGTCGTAGCATATGTCAAAGATCACCGCTTATCATTATAATTATTCCGGCGCATACGGTGATAGGAGTTCGTAATGACGTTAACGTAATGACGTCGCACGATGACACGTTGTCGTAACGTTCTTTGCCCGCTGTGGTGATTGGTTTTACTAGTTTTGTCTACAAGACATATGCAATGATCAGAAAGAGTACATCTGCAACAGATCGCCCGCACAAAAAAATAATACTTTTCATTTATTCTTTGATTGAACCTGTTGTCCTGAAAATTCCTTGATTTTGAAAAAAAAATGTTCTTTTCATAGCCTGTCATGAGATTGTGGGAATTATTGAATAAAATACAAAGCCTCACCTTATGAAGTGTTCTGATAGCTAGCTGTATACCACAGGGTATAATCGATTCCGCTAATTTTCGCTTCCTGCAGAGACTGTACATCATATTTGGCTTCCGCCGAGACTGTCCGCGATCTTTTGCTTCCTGCAGAGACTTCTGTACATGATAAATGGCTTCCTGCAGAGACTGTCCGCGTGATTCTGCTTCCTGCCGAGGCTCTCGGCAGGAAGCAGATTCACGCGGACAGTCTCGGCAGGAAGCCATTTTACGAGGACAGTAGTCTCTGCAGTAAGCAAGAGTTCGCGGACAGTCTCGGCGGAAGCCAATGTGACGGACAGTCTCTGCAGGAAGCGAAAATTGGCGGAATCGATTATACCCTGTGTATACTGAGTCTAAATTGCCATGACCTACAACATTTACAAAATGATAAACTTCCATTTAACTTTGATTACCAAAAGTTAAAGTTCTTTATTTAAGAATGTGTAATCTGTTTTACCGTGACACAATTGGAATGTCTTAATGAATTTTCATATGTTGAAAGATACATTAAATGGTTTTCATTCACTTTTGTAGAGTTCTGTGAATGCATTGTTTTCAGCAAAATCAAAGGATTAGAACGGAATCGCAAGCACATAAAAATTTTGTGCAGTGTGGCGATAGTTCACTTATAACGGAATTAATAAAATTCACAATGTTTTCACAAAATATAGTACTGTTTTCGTGAAGAAAAACTGAAAGCAAAACATATGTCTAAATGAACGTTGAGCTATAGGAAGGTATAATGGTCAGCAGGAATTATTCCAGCATCGCTGGGGAAGAAGGGGTTTTAAGGACCATGTCCTTTGACGAAGAAAGTAGGTTTCAGTCCAGTCACTTTATGGCAGAGCATTCTTATAATATAAGAAAGTTGTACTAAGGTGGGTTTACACGGCGACACATGTTGCATGACACATGTGTTGCATAACACATGTGTCATGCAAAATGTGTCGTCGTGTAAACACCCTAAGAACATAATATTTATTTTTCATGACCCAAATCTATTGCATGCAACATGTCTAATCCTCTAAATATAATCTAAATGGTTGCATGACATATGTCATGCAACATGTGTCGCCGTGTCAACACACCTTAAGACTTGATTCTACGAAGAAGTATAAGGCTGAATAATTAGTAGTTTCTTTTCTTTCTTTTTTTCTTTTTCTAGCTGAACAGACAAAAAAATTTTTTTTTTTTTTTTTGTCTGTTCAGCTAGAAAGAGTCGATTTGTCGAGCAGCGAACTCAGTTTAACATGTGCGTGTATTGATAAGGACTGCTCGGGATTAGGTAATTTATATGAGTGGAAAAGACCCTGATCCGACTGCGGGAAAGCGCAGGTGGGTACGAGACTTCTCTGTTCGCGAATACGTCGTAAGGTACGTCTTGTCTTGTCGCGCGAGAATGATAAGGGAGCGTATAAGAAAATCTCAAATCAAAAGTATATACAGCAGTTGCATCCCTTATATTATTAATGGCTGTCCAGTTGCCGTAATAACGCTCTGTATCGGAACAGTCCTGAGTGCTTGAACAATATAGACCCAGATGCGTTTTCTGGTGGTTGGAATCCGCTTTATTTAAAATGAACTCCTTCAACATGAGGATAGCTATTTTGCGGTGTCAAATATTCTGACAGTGTATTGGTTGCCCTCTAAGGTCCGACGGTAGGATTTCCCCTGATCTGCGACATCTGAGATTTTACGTCATTTTCATCAGTATTTCAGTCATATCAGGACGATGAGAGGGTAATACATCTACTGAGCCGCAACACGACATAACCAACAAAGCAGCACGTGGGCCACGCAGAGACTCAGATCAGACTTGATATACGCCCAGTCTGATCAGGGCCTTTGCTGTGTGCTTACAGCGTAGCTAAGAGTCTAAGTTGCCTCCATGCCGACAGCGAAGAATCTAATCAGATTGGGCGCACATGCCACTTTGTTGGTTTTCTCGTGTTGCGT
Organism: Ctena decussata; assembly: GCA_963989385.1. Classification (NCBI taxonomy): domain Eukaryota; kingdom Metazoa; phylum Mollusca; class Bivalvia; order Lucinida; family Lucinidae; genus Ctena; species Ctena decussata. The sequence goes on along the minus strand of OZ022508.1, from coordinate 33,631,958 downwards.
CTTCACTGTACTTCCAAGGAGAATGACCACTTGTATATATGAGCCGCGACGTGAGAAAACCAACAATGTGGCTGTGCGCCCAGCACAGACTCAGATCAGCCTGGGCAACTGCCTAGTCCAATCAGACTCTTCGATAAGTGCTCAAAGGGTAGCTAAGGGTTTCAGCTACCTCCATGCGGACAGCGAAGACTCTGATCAGACTGGGCGGATGCCCAGGCTGATCTGAGTCTGCGCTGGGCGCACAACCACATTGTTGGTTTTCTCGTATCGCGGCTCATATTTAGCTCGCTGTCAGACCTGATACTATACATGTTAATAAATTAAAGACAAATCTTATTGTTTATTGGCTGTCCTGTTATGCAACTGTCCAGTGACACTCTTGTTTCATCAAAGGAAATACCCTTTCTCACAGGGTCATTATTAAAACCAATAAAGACTGGATAGTAGAGAAGATTTGTCTCTGTTTAAAATACTGTACTGAAAACACAGTGTGTTTTATCCTCGAATACTTTTGACCGGCCACTGTACCTAGCCGGCAAGACACATTTGCGGCGCAGTCACGCGTGGCGATGTATCAAAACAAAGTCACGTGATTGTGTATTAAGGTGCATCATTGAGGAAAACTAAAATTTGGGAGGAAAGTTTTACATAAATTCTGTATACAAATCTGAAGATGGCGGAATGGTCGCAAACTTTTAAACGACACATGAGCACAAAAGAAAAGTGTAAGTTGACTTGGTTAATTGATAGGCCTAGTAGATCTACTGTTCTGTATGGGCTTGTATCAGATAATAGTTATGCTAATTTCTGAGTTTAATACCATTCTAATAAACTACCTCAATTAGCGTAACTCCGAATAACGTTTTTGTTTAGTTTCTGGAATTGCATTTGCTCTGAAAATTATACCCATCCATTCTAGTAAATGTCCATGAGTCTCTAAATAAAATGCCCCCATTCATTTTTATTCCTGACTACAGGTTCAGGGATATCTAGTGATGAGCCAGGTGTCCTGCCATCTGTCTGTACATCATAAACATCAATTCATTCGTCTGCTCCGTACCTTGAATGCCATTTTGAATATTTTCATGTCACAGTTGTGTAGAACAGGTCAAGATGTATCGCATACAGGAATGGTAACTCTTAATTTCATACTTTTCATGGTTATCCCCCTTTAATCTTGTTTTTTTTTTTTTGCAGATTGTAGTGTTTATGACAATAGGTAGATGCCAATATATTGCTGTAGGCGGAGCTTAGTATTCATGAGCGTTTTTAGGAATATGATTATATGCCAGCATGCGAGATCATTCAGAATATGGAGCTTGATGAATAAATACGATTATATATCATGAAGAATAGATACAATATAACCCAACAATGTCTTTCTAATTGAACCCTATTAAGGAACATTACACAGATTCACTCTTTCACTTGAATACCCACTGAAGATATTTTCATAATACTTCACGAGTATTCATAGAACAGGTCATGACAATGTGTATAGCTTACAAGAATACAAGAACGACAACTCTTGCTTTCCCTCAAAAAATATGACTGAATCATGGTCTGAATTTGTCTGATTTTTTTTTTTTTTTGGAAATATGCTTAGTAAAGTTTGAATTACCCTGAATATCCATATTGTTGTTTCTTCTGGATCTTTGCTGGCTAGCTTGAAGGTCAAGGTCACACTTGGCACTCAAACTTTGTGCACAGGCTTCAGTGAAACTTCATGTCCGACCCTTAACTTCGTCCTGCATGATGGGTTTTTAACATTATTTGGCATAAATCATTGTCATGACATGGTGATATGTCATGACCAAAACCCATGCTGCTAGCTAAAAGGTCAAGGTCACAGTCTGCACTTGTGCATTACAAGGCTCCAGTGAAACATGTTTGTGTCTGGCCCATAACTTTGTCCTTCATAGTGGGATTTCAAAATTCTTTGGCATAAATAATTGTCATGTCACAATGGTATGTCATTAGCAAGAACCAAGTGGCTAGCTCAAAGGTCAAGGTCACAGTCTGCATTTCAACATTTTCCTTTTATGTTGTACAAGTCTGCATCTATGAACCTAAATATTCTACAAATGCAAGTACTTAAATCAAGGTGCTATCTTACTCAAGGCATTAGGTGAGGGCATCTGTGTCCTATGAACACATTTCTAGTATATTGTACGTCTAGCTGTATGAACCTAGTTATCCTACAACTGCCAATACCTTAAGGTGCCATCTTACTCTATGGCACTAGGCAGGGGCATCCATGTCATATGAACACTTTTCTGGTTTCTTCTTAATTTCAAAACTGCTGATAAAACTGATTGCCGCATAGTGGACACCAATTGGCAACTTAAATAATCAGCGACTGCCAGAAAAATGTTGTAACCAGTCTGCGATCAAAATCAGTCACAGCTTGTCTTTTGTGCTTGTTCAAAAGACAGTCTGCAGCTTGTTTTGATCAGCGACCTACTGGAAGACTCTGTAGCGACCTTAATAAAACATATGTCAATGGACTTCTCAACCCCTTTTGGATTGTTAGTTGTCTTAGTCACTGAGAGTTCACGCTGGGGTCACAAGCTCTGTGGGACAGGGCCTTAAAGGGGGATGCTTAAGATAGGTGCTTCCTTTATTATGACCCACATACCCTAAAGTGTCATTCTCTGTAAGCACCAAAATCATGTGAAAATGACATGTCTCAGATTTTCACGAAACTCAGTGTCTTTTTTGCTTATGTCAAGTGATGAACAAAAATAAAAAGTTTTTCTTCGATCAAACTATCCGTTGCCATGGCAACCAGGATTTTCTGTTTTTCAGCCTAATCTGGTGATTTTTCAAATGAAAAATGCAAGATTTGACTTCAATTGTTCTGGTAGTAATTCACAACAAACGGTATTGATACTTACATTTTACAAGAGAACCATGTAAGTGCTGCTTACAAATACAGAAAAGTTTCTTCATATTGCTATGGTCAAGCAGTCAGTGACCTTGACTTCCACCGTGTAAGGCGTCTATTTCAAAACATCAAAATTTAAATCAGCAAATTTTACAGACGTTTTACTAAAAAATGCGGCTTTAGATTTTTTTCTTTCTCTTGGTGCAGGGAGTACAAAGCCTAGTTGTTGATATATCAAAAAATTGGAGATGGTATATTTTTTAGATTGAAAATATTTTTCTTTGAATTTAGTCACTGTCAGAGAAATCAGAAGGAACTTTCATAATTGAAATTCTGAGATAAAATACAATATCTTGAACATTTTTAAGAAATATGAGCCAAAATACAAGTTGACGCATGATTAACAACTGAAGAAAACTACAAAGAGAGTTTTCACCCTCAAAAATACGTTAGTACCTTACAATTTGGGGTTAAATTACCCCACCCACTTTCTTTCAATGCAAAACCAAATTAAAAGTTGCATGCTACAATGAATATATCTCAGTCTTTGCTGATTTTGAATGGCCTAGGGGGCTTCTACAAGCTCACTATTTCTGTCGTCTTTCATTTTATCATAATGTTTCAACAGTGATTGGGGGGAGGGGGCTGGATGGGGGACATATTTTTTGGGGGTGCGGATCCCATCAGCATCTGCGTAGCCCTTGCCTGCACTCTATGTCCTGTAGGAATAAATGGATTATGACCATACTTGCATGCATACATAATTGGGTAGGGGTAAAGAACTGATTAGATTTTGTTGACCTTGACCCTATTTTCAAGGTCACAGAAGGTCAAAGAATAATGAAAAATGGCTTTTCTGCACCGAATCCGTGGTATCTCCGAAATGAATAAATTGATTTTTACCCGACTCGCACAAATATATCATTGTGAAATGGAAAAGAACTGGCTAGATTTTGCTGACCATGACCTTATTTTCAAGGTCACGGGAGGTCACTGAGTGCTGGAAAAAATGGCTTGTCAGCACAATATCTTCTGAATGGATGGATGGATTTAAAGCAAACCTGCATAGATATATCACTCTGAAT